>BQNB010012549.1:28779-78934 GCA_026074375.1 Tanacetum coccineum
AATGGTATTCTAAAAAACTCAACAAAACACATACCCATCTTATGAGGATACGTGTTGTTCGATTTAGGCTGGAAAATCATGCAAATATCTCTAAAATACGTGCTTAATCGTTTATTTTTATATTTTTAGCACTTAGATAGCATTTGGAGGAAATACACGTGACTTGGGCTCATTTTGGAAAGAAACGGACGAGATTACAACTCTACACCAAAGTCGATGAAGAAAAAGCGTACAGACTGTGGAGACGGCGTTGCGATTTCCAGCGACGGCGTCAAAAGTCCTTAAAGATGGCGTCAAGATATTTGAGATGGCGTCAGAATGTAACCGACTTAGTGAAGTCCTAGAAGATTCGGCAAAGCGACGGCGTTGCCACTATAAAGCGACACCGTCGCGATTGTTTTTCTTTATATACAAACTCAGTTTTAGGGTTTTAAAGTGTGGAACTTGGGAGAATTCGTAGTGCATCTTAGGGAGCCAATTTTTATTAGCCTTTACGTCCTTTTCAGGGTTCTAAAACCCTTTTGTATCTACCAATTACTCCATGTTATAATCAGGTGAAGTTCTTTATCCTTTAATCTTTCAGTATGTCTTGTTGTCTGATTAATTATTGTTCTTTGCTTTTCTTTAACATGTTAGGCTAGATCTATTAGTGTTTACTTATGATTTCATGAAACTTAGTTTGTAGATCCTTTTAATATTGCTTCTTGTTGATGGGTGTGCGTGTTAGGCTCTAGAAAACTAGCTTCTTAATTGCTTGTAAAGACGTCTAGGTAAACGTGATTGTGTAGAAAGGATACCATCGGTAACAGTCTTCATACTACCTTACCCTTATATATGCATGTAATGTACTCTTATGGACCTTGTAATAGTCTTCATACTACCTTACTTATGCGTTGCCTCAACGGAATATTACATAGACGGCGGGTTTGTGTAATTCGTTCATGAATTAGGAAATACTCACACATCGCATCACAAGGGTGACAGGCAATAGAATTAGGAGAAGCAAACTAAGGATTAGCGCATGATTAAGTAAACACATTTATTTACCTATACGAGTTTCCACCTTAGTTTAGATTTAATTTTAGTTATTTAGTTTAATTAGTTTACAACCAAAACCCCCTTCAAACATGAGATTTTATTTGCTTTCATAAAAATATAAAATTACAAAAATAATCTTCTTTCAACCCCTAGACCTTAGTTACGTTTAGTTCGAACCTTCACACGTTATTCCCCTAGAGAACGATAACAACCCCCCGAGTCTTGCCTATACTACACTACAACGGTTAGGTACTCTGCCTAGGGAGTTGTAAAACTTTATGCGTTTACAACGAACGCATCAAGTATAGCAAGTAACTCTAAGCTTTTTTACAAGATTGCCCCCATAAACAAGAACCGGATATTTAATATTCTTCAAATACTTAAGAATAGTTTCAACAACAGTCCAGTGACATTCTTCACGATTTTGCTAAAATCGACTACATAAGTTATGCGCGAACGCCATGTCAGGTCTAGTGCATCTAACTACATACATAATAGATCCTATAACTGAGGCATAAGGAACTCTTTGCATGCGACTTACCTCTTTATGTGTTAATGCACCTTGAGACTTGCTTGGAATTTTCACGCTTGGAATATTTTATGTGTTAATGCACCTTGAGACTCTTGCATTGGAATATTTCCACGCTTGGAATTTTCCATCTTAAATCTCTTTAAGATTTTGTCAAGATAATCACTTTGATCAAGAGTAATTAACCGATTTTATATATCTCTTTGATCTTGATTCCAAGAATATATGTTGCTTCTCCTAAGTCTTTCATAAAAAAATATTTGTCAAGCCAGGATTTTACTTCTTGTAGCATTGAAATGTTATTTCCCATGATTAACATGTCATCAATATATAAAACTAGGAATGCAACATTACTCCCACTAGCTTTTAGATATACACATGACTTGTCAGGATTTTGACTGAAATCAACCTTTTTGATTTCCTCATCAAACCTTTTATTTCAGCTTTTAGATGCTTGCTTTAATTCATTAATAGATTGTTGTAGCTTGCATACTTTTTTGGGATATTTTGGATCCACAAACCCCTCTGGTTGCACCATATACACGTCCTCGCTTAGGTGTCTATTCAAGAATGCGGGTTTGACATCCATTTGCTAAATCTCATAGTTATTGTAAGACTATATCTTACATAATTACCACACACTTAATAAGCTAGAAATAAGATGAGGAATAAGAGAGGTGACTAGAATAAGCTAAAAGGAAAAAGGTTTCTTGATTGGAATGAAAATCAAAGACATACCCTTTCTCTCTTAACTTACAAAAACCATATACTAGCCAACTCTTAATAAAGAGGGGGGTTCCTTTTATAGCCAAAGACCCTTCCTACACTTCCTCTCTTGGAGCGATGTGGGATAAATCCCAAAACTAGCGTAATATTAGCTTTGGAATCTTGTAACTATATTTCTAGTATATTACAAGGTTCGTAAATACATAATAACCATCACTTCATAAAAACGTAAGGCTAACAATCTCCCCTAAGGGGTGGTCATTGCAAATAAGACTTTTCATCGTTGATGTCATAAATCTTGGAACCTTGTAGTAGTGGGCATTCCTTCATAGTTCTTTTGCATGCCTTGTGATCTTGGATCTTTGATCTTTAACTTGCCTTTCTTTGTCTTTAGCCTTAAGACAATCATTGTTTCTTATTGGGAACGTCCTCTTAACCAACATACTCATACTTTGACATCACTTGAAAGCTAACAATCTCCCTCAATATAACCTTTTAGCTTGATCATAATCTTGATTACATTGATGGAGTTATTTGATAATCAGAGCTGCAGAAGTGTATCTTTTGATGTTCAAAGCTTTCTTTAAGTCTTGATTGATGCCTTGAATATGTATTTGAGCTTTGAGTATGAGTATATGGCCTTGATGGATCTGGAAACAGAGGTGGACATCATCCTTTGTACTTGCATATGTAGGATTAGCAATAAATGCATATATAAATGAATATCGTCATTCATCGAATAGTTCGGTAGCAATAACCTCCAGTTCCGTGAGAACCGTTAGTAGTAAAATATTGACCCATCTCCTCATTGCCATTAATGACAACTCAACAAGATTTCCAGCATAAAATAACGTTCATGAACCAAGATGCCCTGAGTAAGCTAACAAAAACTAGTCCAGGTGAGTCGTCGAAGTCAACCACATGACTGAAGACCTTATCCATCATGAAACACTTTATGGGTAGCATTAATGCTCGTGTTTGTGAAGACCATTTTCAGTTCGGAAACGGACATATCTCTTCATAGCCATATGTAAATGAGTACTCGATAGGTTTTCTAGCTCAAGAGTTCAATATATCCATAAATATATATCCCTCTGCTGTTTGCCATGTCCGGGTGCCCGTGGTGAGGCTAATAAATACGGACATAAAACCGTCTTTGTCGAATTTTGAGGTTCTAAAGAAACTCATCCGTCAATTCATATTTTCATTCTCATGCCCGGATGCTCTTTTAAAGCTAACAACGGGCAAGAGATTGTCTTCAGGGAACTCTTAGGTTCCTGTAGGAGAAAATAAAATAATTTGAAAATCATTCAAAGTGCTTCTAGATACAGAGGTATTGAACACTTCGAAAGTTTTAGATTTTTTGGAAAGTATTCGTCAATTCTCCTTATTTTACACAGGTTACTTTATGTCTGTGTTGGACTCTTTTACAACTTGTGTTCTTAATTATGAACAACAAGTGTATATAAAATTATGTCCTAATGAGATTTATGATTGATCTCGTTGGTTGTAGACCCTATAAATGCATATTTATTATTTGGTGATCGAAGGCTGGAGCGGACTGCCGCCTTTTCAATATTAACGATCTCTGAATGAGAAAGTCGGTAGATATGTGTTGATCTCTGTGAGAATTGAAACAAACTTCTTTTGAGAGAAGCCTGAGTAGCTGGAAAGGGTTGTGCATTGCATCATTGGGTCCATGATGACTTGTCTTCAATATCAGAATAAACATTGTGATTACCGATAGATTATGCATTGACCCGGTTTTTGCCTAGTGTATGGAGGGATCATTTGTGTTTACCCTTACATCACTTTTCTTTTTCATTCTTTAACCCATTCAATGTTAATCAAAGCGTCCTTATTTTCATCTTCTTAGGTTTATTTCGATGAAAACTCATGCCTTAGATAAAAAATTTCCCGATTTTATTTTACTCATTTTTAAAGATCTTTTCATAAGGACTTCTATTCTATCTATTGCAGTCGGTCCCTCTGGTTTGGTTGGATCATGAAATAATACCTAACCTTAACCACCTTATATCTCCTTGATTAACATCATTTGGTTAGTCATTTGGTATTACGATCGAAGCCATGAAATCATTTGAAAAAGCAATCAAAGTGTTTGAGAAATAATTGGTTTACACTTTGAGAGTTTTCTATTCCACCAAAAAGCTCCCCCTACACATGTGCATCATATTATGAAAGAGTTTTGCACATGACAGGTCGAATACGCACTTATATTGTAAACGTCTTATCCGAATTAAGCATTATTGATCACATTTTAATCGCTATTCTCCCCTTCAAAATTGGTTTGGAAACTCTGTTAGAAACACTGGCCTTTTTGGAAATATTTAAAAAATAGACTTCTTCTTGTGACTTGGCCGTTTAAGAAACAAAAACCTCAAAAAGCTTATTAATCTTTGCATAATTCGCTGGTTTTATTTCCTTGTCTTGTTGTTTTTATTTTTAAACGACTCTTTTGAGCAAGTTGTAGAGTTTCCTTCGAATCATACAGAAGGAGGATCATGCTTATCTAACAAAACTCTACCATTATACAGACTTTGTTGCTTGTTAATACAAATAATGCCTAAAAACGTTATTTATATTTTTTGACTCCTCTACGTTTGAAGATGACAAAATGTAAAAACATTCATGATAAAAATAAACGTGTACATGTTATTAATCGTAAACTTTCATTTCGACATAAATCACTTAAGGTATAGATAAACAAATCATTAAACATGATTAGTGATCAAGAAAATAATTTTTCTTCTTAACCATCACATTTCTACAAAAATATTTTTACAAAATATACAAAACAGTTTTATTAATAAAAATAATGTTTTATTTAAAAACAAAAGTTTGAATTCTGTTTTCCCCCCAAAACAGAAAATAACATGCCAAGATCAACATTCCCCATAAAAAGACAAAAACTGGAGCGTTAGTCTAGTGGTGGCTCCCTTATTTGCTAGACGACCCCTAGATATATCTGGGACCGCTTGGACCACCACCAGGGAACGTTGGATTTTCCTGTCTATAAATACTGCACTCCTTCCTGCAGAAACTGAGACCTCTAAGCACGAAGTTTTCAAATATATTTCTCTCTCTAAAAACCTTCTTTTTCTCTCTAAATCTCTTAATCACTAACAAAGTTTAATCTTATTTTAAGTGATCAAATCTTGTCTTCCTTCTTCTTCTTCTTCCTTCCTACATCAAGTGCAAGAGAAGAACACTCGTATTCATCAAGAAACTAAGTGTTATAGATTAGTGATTTCTCCTCTCTTCTTTTAAGTTCCAAATCTCTATTTTGATTAAATTGTGTGATTGTGTAAGTTGGATAGTGTGTAAATATGATAGTGTAGATCTTGTGATTGGGTAGTGTTTGTGAAGTGGTAGATTGGTTCTAGCTAATATTAGGACTCGACATTTAGCTTAGTGTCGAAAAATAACGTAAGCGACGTGTAAACAGTTTTTTCCGCCTAAAGGGAGCTTGTTGACATAGTGAAATCTTAAGTCGGATACTCGGGGAGTGGAGTAGGGTAAAGAAGAGCTTTGTAGCCGAACCACTATAAATCTTGGTGTCTTGGTTTGATCGTTCTTTCCCTTATCTCTTTATATTGTTTGTGTTTTTCATTTATTGTTTATATCGTTGTTACAAGTAGATAGTAATATTGATTGATTCATATTGTTGATTGATTGAACTTATACTCGAATCTAACAAATTTAGAAGTAAAATTTTTAAACACTAATTAGCATGTAAACTATTCAACCCTCCCTGCTAGTTTTCACAATTGATATCAGAAGCCAAGGTCACTCAAGATTTTTAAAATATATTGTATTTTAAAGCTTGGATCGATCTATGGATTCTGACAAATATCTAGAAGGGCAATCCATGCAAAGACTACCACTCTTTGAAAGTGATAGTTTTATTTATTGGAAAAATAGATTCGAAACATATGTTAAATCAAAATATCTTGATCTTTAGCATGTTATTACCAACGGTGATTTCCAACCTATTGAACAAAATCCGGAAACCAAACTAGATGAGGTTATCCCTTTTGAACAACAAAGTGATGATCTTAAAACGAGGCTTTGATGTGGAGGGTTGTAGAGACTTCTACAAGAAGTTTTACAACTCCCCAAGCAGTGTACCTAATCGTTGCAATGTAGTATAGGCAAGACTCGGGGGTTGTTATCGTTCTCTAGGGGAATAGGTTGGGAAGGCTTGATCACGGTCTGACAGAATTCTAGGGGTTGAGAGAAGATTCTTTTTGTGTTTTTATATTTTATGAAAGCAGGTAAATTAATGGTTTGAGAGGTTGGTTTGATTAACTAATAATTAAACTAATTATAATCTATGCTACTGGTGATAACTTTATGATAAACAATTATATTTACCTAATCATGCACTACTCCTCAGATTACTTCTCATATCCGTTGCTTTGTCACACTTGTGATGATCTGTGTAAGTATTTCCTAGGTCATGAACGGATTACACGAATCCGCCGTCTATTTAATATTCCGTTAAGGCAACGCACAAGTAAGGTAGTACGAAGACTATTACTAGGCCCCTAAGAGTATATTAAATGCATGTGGAATATCTTAAGAGGGATCAACCATATAATGGGTAAGGTAGTATGAAGACTATTACAGATGGTATCGTATCTACACACTCGCGTTTCCCTAGACATGTCAACAGCGATACAGACAAAAGCTGGTTTTCTAAAGCCTAACGCGTACATTCATCAACAAGAAGCAACATTAAAAGGATCTACAACCTAAGTTCCATGCAATCATAGATAAATACAAAGGAGGGTTTAGCCTCGCATGTTATAAAGAAAGCAAGAAGATAGATCAATCAAACAACACATATACATATTAAATGATTAATGATAAATAACCTTGATTAAAACATGGATTCAAGATAGTACAATAGGGTTTTGAGGCCCTAAAAACGACCTACAAAGCTGCTAGAATAACTAGGGTTCGTCTCCATAGGTTTATACAAAGTTACACACCTAAAACCCTAAAAATGGTTTTATATTTATAGAGATATCGACGCGACGGAGTTGCTTAGAAATCCTGACGCCATCACCACGTAGATGATTCTAGATCCTCTTTAACTCGGCCACGTCCTGACGTCGTCGCAAAATTCCTAACGCCATCACTAGATATATCACGACGGCGTCGCTTTATGCTTGCGACGTCGTTTCCATGCACTGTATGCATAAATCTCTAAGAGATTTGGTGTAGGTCCGTAATCTTGTCCGTTTCTTCTCCAAATGAGCCCAAGGCACGTGCATTTCCTTCAAAAGCCATCCAAGTGCTAAAAACCAGAAAACAAATGATTAAGCATGTAATCTGGGCATATTTGCATGATTTATGGGGTTAAATGACCCCAAAATAATGTATAAAATGACACCTCATCAAATACCCCTACACTTAGGATTTGCTTGTCCTCAAGCAAATGGGCTTTTCTACATAGACAATAGCAATATTGGAGTCATTTAACCTACTCTTTAAAAGCATTTTACAACACAACCTTCTGGACCTCGTAATTAAGAGCACGAAAAGTATATACTAGCACATCACATAAGTGTTTTGGATTCTCTCTTTCTCTTGGTTATATAATAAATTATAACATAATAGGAAAACGGAAAATCAACACTCATTACCTGTCATAGCATATTAATTACCATAGGCTTGGTAAAGGTTCAAACCTGCACCGCTAGGCGCAAGCATTATTCATCACTATCTAAGAGGTCTTTTAAAGGGTTGTGGGGTGTAGGTGTAAGATAACATTAACGGAAACGGATGGGATATATTTGGGTGGTGACTTTGGGTGAAATTGGAGTGGAAGGGTTAGCTAATTATTTATACGAATACACGTTGGTTTGGTTGCTAAGCCAAAGACTCGGACAAAATATACAAACTCTACATCAATCTCTTTCTTCTTCTTTTCTTGGCTCTAATATAAACATAGACATAAGCAAATGATAGTCCCTACATTTTTTTTACTCTTTTTTTAATATATACATTATATATATATATATATATATATATATATATATATATATATATATATATATATATATATATAGATATATAATAGGGGTGGGTTATAATAGAAAACTATTAAATAAAAAAGGGAAAGATAACATTCTAGCCATTGGAAATCAAACTTGTTAATCAAAAACCCGCGTGGTATTTTTAAATATTATGAAACTTCAAGGTTAAATTGTCTAACTATCAACTCTAATCATTAAACTCCGTGCTTTCTTTATCACCACATAAAATTTGATGATCTTTTTTCTCACACAAAAACACACACTAATTCCCCAAAACAAAAAACACATTGAATCACTCAAATCGCTCGAATTGCTCGAATGAGAATCAATCGAATCAGAGTGGATCAAATCAGAATCGATCAAATCAGAATTGCTCGAATGAGAATCGTTGGAATCGATTATAACATATCTTGAAAAAGTGTTTGGATGTGTATGTTATCGCATCATTGTGTTAGTAAATCATTTTGTTATTTTTCTCTCTTATACATGTTAAACTCTACAAAATTTAAAAACCAAACCAAAAACTAAATAATATTACAAATATTTGATATAAAATGAAATACAATTCCAATACAAATATGTCTTGTTAAATAAAAATTTACACGTCATCCAAAAACATAGGTGCACTCTTCAAAGAACATACGCTTTATTTTTCTAATCAAATTATTTAAAATATATGAACGCCATTTCAAGAACATATGTGCACGTTGCGCTTTTTCGTCAAATTCATTAGAACGTATGAGTACTCTTAAGAACATATGTGCACGCTGCGCTTTCTCGTCCAATTCATTAGAACATATGTGTCCGTCTACCAAAAACATATATGCACGCTATAATTTTTTGTGAACATCTCATCTTGCTTTAACTGCACATTGAAAAGAACATACATTATTAATGTCACTCATAAAATGTTTTTTAGAAATATCATATAATAGTAATTTTAAATTAGACATCATGGCTTTAGCAACTATAAGAACTATACTGTTCTTATCTAACATTCTTATCTAACATCATGGCTTTAGCAACTATAAGAACTATACTGTTCTCATCTACCTAACTGCTTTAACAATTCATTATGGCTTTAGCAAACAATAACCTAGTAGCAAACATTGGAAGCAAAAAGAACCAATTTGACTGATAAAACATTTTCAGCATTCCCAATATATAGCACAACTTGGCAACCCAATAACTCTACGTAAATCATGTACCCTAAGCACAAATAACAAACATTGCAAACAAGAATATCTAGGAAAAAAATGTAAGTCATTGCCTCATTAGCATCCTAATTATGATCTAACTACGAATGTATGGCTCTTCACTATTAAACTCCTAATGTTAATATGTATTTGGATCAAGGTCAAAAATGGTTTCTAAGACTATAGAAAATAATCTAAAATCTGGATGCCTTTCATAACATATACAAATTAAGTAGTAAACCTAGGTTTATAAAGTAATGATTAAGTTTATGCTGGTACACACCTTTACAAAGAGGGTGCTTGGAGGCAGAATGGAATGAGCATCTACACCATTCAGATAAGCTTTAACCTCAGGTATACCAGAACCAGCTGCTGCAGGTGCAATATAAGCACATCGAACTGCAGCACAGGTTGCAAGAACCACATTTACATACCAGCTTAGATGAAAAAGTACTCTGATAATAACTGCACTTGAAATATACAATAATTCTTAGTCACTTTACATACGTATATAGCCACTTAGATAACTTGTTTATTACATACAGTTTTAGCAAAATAAAAAAAATCCATACAGCGAATCAACGTTTACATTAAACCCATCCATGAAGACATATGACTTATGTATAAAAAGACCAAATGTTACATTAACAAAAGGCAGAGGGTAGTTATATTCTAGGCTTACTTTTGCTTAAGCATAAGATTGTCAGTGAGAAGAAGCTTGAAACCATCAATGTTCTCCACTGCATTGTTGTTGAAAAAGGCCACAAGCCCTGTAGCTAATCCTATAAGAAGCACCGTATGGTCCATTCCATGACAAAGCGTATTGAATATCTGACACATTCTTCCTAGATCTCCAATCTTGTTTAAAAAGATCATTTTCTATGATCCTATAGAAATTGTTAATCAGATGAAAAGTTAAAACATAATAAAACAGTAAAGACCCTTCTGTCTCAATATGTAATAAAAAACATCAGTAACACAAAACGTGTATTTGATCTAGTAACCAACTGACTTATGCTTGGCATCAAGTCATGGTAGTACGAAAATGCTTCTGATGATATCAGAGAATAACTAACCTTCCCGCTTCACTAAAATTAAAACTGCCATTTAATATTTCGATAAAACAATAAATGCATGTGAATGACGATGGATGTAGAGATTGGCGAACGATTTTCGATGACGGTGGAAAAAGGGAGAAAGTAGATCTGTATCTATGGTTGGGTGTTGGGAGAAAAAAGGAGGCGACAGTTTTTGGAGAAAGAGATACTTGTTTGCCCTAATTATTTAGGGAAGTTATATTAAAAATATGACAGTTTTTTTGATAATTATTAATTTCAAAATTCCCTTGATACCCTTATCAGTTTTACCCAACACTCCTTTTAATTACAATAATTACATTAATGGCACAAGTCATCTTAACCATTGATAAAATGATCTAACGGATTATATTTGGTTATGTAGGTTCTGTACAAAAAAGTGGTTCTGCAAAGAAAATGCCACTATATATATATATATATATATATATATATATATATATATATATATATATATATATATATAGGGTGGGGTTATAATAGAAAAATAGTTATAATAAAAAGGGTAAGATAACATTCTAGCCATTGGATCAAACTTTGTTAGATCAAAACTCGCGGTGGTATTTTTGTAAATATATGAAACTTCAAGGTAAATTGTATAACTATCAAAAAATCATTAAACTCGTGCTTTCTTTTCACCAAAATCAAATTTCGATCATTTTTTCTCACACAAAAACACACACTAATTCCCCAAAACAAAAAACACATTGAATCACTCAAATCGCTCGAATTGCTCGAATGAGAATCAATCGAATCAGAGTGGATCGAATCAGAATCGATCAAATCAGAATTGCTCGAATGAGAATCGTTGGAATCGATTATAACATATCTTGAAAAAGTGTTTGGATGTGTATGTTATCGCATCATTGTGTTAGTAAATCATTTTGTTATTTTTCTTTTATTAAAATTATTTTTTTTATCAATTTAAGTTTGTTATATTCGATTTGATGCAATAGATTATCAAATATCTTGAAAAAGTGTTTGGATGTGTATGTATACAAGGTGTTTGATAAAATGTCTCAAATAGACTTTATAAGTGTGATGTGGTTGATTTGAATGCTTATGCAATATGTTTTTATTTTAACTAAGATGCAGTAGGTTATTTGTTTTTGATGTGGTAGGAAATAAATTGTAATGCAGTAGATTACTTATGTTGTTTATAGAAATGATTTAGTGTAAATGTGGTTGCCGTTTTTAATGAAATTGATTTTGCTTGCCTGATTTAGTGTAAATGTGGTTGCCGTTTTTAACAAAATTGATTTTGCTTTTATGCTTTTGTCTGTGATGTGGTAGGAAATGAATTGTAATGTAGTAGGTTACTTATGTTGTTCATAGAAATGATTTAGTGTAAATGTGGCTTGCCGATTTTAACGAAATTAATGGTGTTTGCTTGATTTTTTCTGTGATGTGGTAAGAAATGAATTGTAATGCAGTAGATTGCTTACGTTGTTCATAGGAATGATTTAGTATAAATGTGGCTTTCCATTTTTAATGAAATTGATAGTGCTTTTTGTCTGTGGCACGAAATGAATTATAATGCAGTACATTGCTTACATTGTTCATAGGAATGATTTTAGTGTAAATGTGGCTTTCCGTTTTTAACGAAATTGATAGTGCTTGCTTGCTTTTGTCTGTGATGTGGTAGAAAATGAATTGTAATGCAGTAGATTACTTACATTGTTTATAGGAATGATTTAGTGTAAATGTGGCTTGCCGGTTTTAACGAAATTGATAGTGCTTGCATGCTTTTGTCTGAGATGTGGTAGGAAATGAATTGTAATGCAGTAGATTACTTACGTTGTTCATAGGAATGAACAATAATGCAGTAGAATACAACTATAATGCAATACAGAATATTTGTAATGTATTTTCAATTTTTTTACTGCATTGCAGTTTTATGTTTGTGTTTGTATTTGTATGTATAATGCGGTTGGCTAATAACATTGATGCAGTAGGTGTTTGTATGTATGGCTACTTTAGCAAATTGTTTGAGAGGATTCTTTTTACTATAATTGTTCATCTGTTATGACTGATTGATGGCAAACCGGATGTGCAAGTTTTATCAAATGTGTATGTGAATTAGGTTGAATGATCAACAAAAATAAGACATACATTTGTAATTTCTTTGACTGTGATGGCCTAACTCTTCGGGTGTATGGTTCAGCTCATTTCTCATAACCCCATTTTGCTTTAATATTTTCTGCTTATCATTATATTTTTCAGGTTTATGTCTTAATAAGCTAACAAGTCATAAAAGTGGGCGTATTAAAAATGAGCTGAACAAAACAAGCTTATAAGCCTAGGAATAAGCTAAAACAAAGACCCCCTGTGATAAGCTAATATAGATTTTGCACATGTGTGTTAACTTTTCAAACTGTCACTTAAGGAGTGTGCTAGTTTTTTTACTTTAATCTTGATACTCTGAATGAGATTCATATAACGAAAATGATAACAGTGAGTGTGTTGGAAAGTTTAGTCTAATTATTAGGCAATGAAGCTATGTGACATGTAGAAATATATAAATGTATGTAATCTCTAAGTAAAATTAATGACTGGTTTCAGAACATGTTGCTCGTGTAAATAAACTTTTAGGAATTTTTAAATATGGAATAATGACATGTTTATAATTTGTATGTAGGTGGTTGATATGACCTCTTACCAAGCTCGAGATAGAAGGCCAATGTATCCTAATTCTAATCATTGTCAAGCATGGATTCAGAGAGGTCCAACAACTGCTGCTACTACCCCTATCTTCGTCACAACCACTGCACGAGATGCTAATACTGTTAATAACAAAAGAAGAAATGATAGAGTTTCAAAAGAAAATTTACCATAACTTGTACAAGAAATTCAAGAGAAAATCATGAAAGGTACAATTGAGTAGAGAGCACCTACTTCTATAGACTTGTCTCTGAGAAAAATCAAGGGTTTAATTGGCGATGCCCGGGTGGTCAGTCGGTCCAACTTACATCATTTAAAGATATCCGTTACGTTTGTTTCTGTGGAAAAAGGCAGGATCCACCATCGGATCCGTATCTTACACCTCATTCTTTCGGTGAACCTTGTGGAAAGGCGCTTGACAAAGAGCTTGTTGCTAAGGCTTTTTATGATGATGATGAGGGTGATCATTGTCGTTATCATTGTGTTCAGTGCCACCCTGGTCCTTGTCCACCTTGTAAGTCTTTTGCTCCACCAAAGATGTGTTCCTGCTGTAAGAAAACAATAACTATAAGATGCTCTGATTAGAGTCAGAAGTCACTTCTTACTTGTGGACAGCGTTGGGGTAAGCCGCTAAATTGTCAATGCATTGTTGTTACAAGACATGTCATGTTGATCCGTGTGACTCTTGTGATGTTGAGATTAATCTATCTTGTTTATGTGAAAAAGGAAACATTTTTACTAATTTCATATGGTTACTTGGCAGGTTCTTATGGATTTCCCTCAATTGACAATGTCATTGCCTGATGGACGCGAAGAATCTGTCATGAAGCGTACAACACTTGTGGCCAACACTTCTAATATACACATGGCCTCGTGAGAAAGTGTCATAGGGGACATGGAACCAGTGGCAAAAGTGACTGAAAATCAAGGTCAAAATGGTGAATTTACTACAGATCCTGGATTGATGGGTGATTTTGTCCTTGAAGAAATGTATCAAACTCTGATGTCAATGTCAGTAGGAAGAGCAGATAGTGGCTCAAAAATTGTTGGTTCGGCTAAGGCAGAATCTGTCGAAAGTGGTGAGAAGACCAGTAACATGAACATCCATCTCTTTCTTGCAATGCGGTTTTTTGTTCTGGCCATGAAGCATCCAAGGATGAAGTGACACAAGAAGGGAATTTGTTTCCTACTGATGAATGTGGATACACAAGTTATCCAGTTACGAATGAGATAGGTGTGTACCGTCTCACTTTATTTCTCGTAGACACATACTCAGTTTCTCGTTTTCTATATATCTCACATACAAATAGAAGTGGAAATTTTGAACCATTTACTTATAAGTGAGTCCATTTAATAGTGGTGTTTTATGTAGGTCCTCCGAATGGAGAAAATGTAACCTTTGCCCTTTTTGTGTTCTGAATATTTCATTTATAGTCCTTTGACTATTTGACTTTTGTTAGTTTATTTAGATTTTTGTACCGTGTTGACGGTGGTGATTTTATGAGATATGTGATGAATTGTGGTTTATTGTGATTAATAATCCCTTTTGGAAGGTATTATTGTGTTATGTGTATTCCGGGTGGTTTGACCTGTGAATTTTGAGAAATGCCAAAAAACGAGTCTGACACGTCCGTTAATGTCCAAATGAGTTTTGAAGGGTGTAAAGTGAAAATATGTCTTGTAAATACTCTAGGTTAATGGAAAAGTATTTTTAAAGTGAATAAAAATGCTAATTAACTTTGGGGTAAATTTTACGGTTGAGTTTTACGAGTATTTAAGTGATCCCGACACGAAAAGAAAGGCCCGAGACCCCATGGGATACCATGGCCGGTCAAAAGAAGACTAGGGAGACAAGGTGGCTTAATTTTAGCTAACCTTGTCCAAATTGTACATAAGATGCTTTCCTTATCCTCATTTTTACACATAGTTCATTTTCAAAATCAAAAAAATATCCTCTCCCTTCTCTCTTGTGTTCGTCCGCACCTACAACACACACACTCTTATAATTTTTGAAGTTTGATCAAGAAAACATGAAGACATAAATATTTGGGGTTGATTCTAGTGTTTGGTTATTCATTTAAACAACGTTTGGGTTGTCTGGTTCGTGTCGAAATCTACAAATTTGAAGATTTTCTTGTAAGTTTTTAAATTTAAATTTTGTTTGTCCTTTTGGGTTTATTTTGATGCATAGATGTTAGTTGTACAAGTTGATCGTTGTGAAAATTGATTTTTAGAAGCGAAACGAAAGAAAAATAAGGTGTTTGGTTCATGAATAGTAAAAAGGAAAAAGAGAGTTTTTTGTAGTTTTAATGTTGTGGTCATGATGGCTGAATAATATATGAAGCTAGAATGCTTATTTTTTATAGTAGCTTGTATGGCTTATTCGGGCATATTTTTAAGCTATTTCTTGGCTTATTTAGGCTTATAGGCCACGAATAGATTCCCAAAATCATTAGGAAAGTGATTTTGATTATTTTTGTGTTATGGCGTATGTTGTGGACTATTTTTAAGGCTTATGGTAGTAACCAAAAGCGATAGCTTAGTAGCTTATTTTAAAGTTTAATATACGTATTTTAGAGTTTATGGACTCACGGCCTAATAAGTCTATTTGAGCCGCGTCTCAATGGTAGGGCTTATTGTGGTCCGGATTATTTTTACATATAAGTATATACTTATATATGTAAATGGACATTGGTTTTGGACTTAAATAGTATTTTGGACTTATATATGTCCTAATGGACCCTTGTTGGGCCTTAAGGCCCAATAAGCGATATGTAGTAGTTATGAGAATTTTGATGGACTTTTAAAAGTGGAAATGTATTTACGAAGTGATATTAAATGATATTTTGGGAAAAACGTGTTGGTAAGCGTGTTTATTATGAGTAAACGTTTCATTTTCAACCGTATAATGATTATTTTGATATGACTAAGGTGTACCGAATGGACTTGTCGAGATATATTTATAATTAATAATTATAAATATTTATTATATTACTTATCTATTTACGCTAAATAGTATAAATATGTATTATCGAGGAATGAGATTGATATGATTATGGAGTTAAGTCGTCAACCATCACACCACTAAATTGTTTTGGGTAATTGTACAACGCGTCTAAACTCTATGCATCAAACGTGAAGATTGTTTTGGAATTGGATGATGAAATTGGGACATTAACTGGACTAGGTCGTGTGCGGGCGTCGTTGCATTTGCTTATGTGATTGAGATATGGTTGCTAAAGACTTGCTTGAGGTGAGTTCTCGTAGCCCTAGTTTTTACTGGTTTTTCCGTTAGGGGAAAATGATACTCAAATGTGTTTTGAAATGTTTTGAATTGATCTGTGCGAAATGTGGTTTTGTTTTTGGGACAAGTTATGTGCTTATGACTGCTATGTGAATATTATGTGATGCATGATTTTTTGGATCGGATGGGTACGCCTACCCAGTATTTGTATGATTGTTTGGATCGGATGGGTACGCCTACCTAGTATTTGTGTGATTATTGGAGCGGATGGGTACGCCTACCCAGGTTTGTGTGTGGTCCTGCGCTAATTTTAGTGCTCCAGCTGGTAGGCCCTTTAGGTGCGTAAGTGGCATATGGTTATCGATTAGCGGTGATACTAGGGTTGTTTGCATATATTCACTGTCATATAGCACTATTGTCCACTGTTGAAATATTGGCACAACTTTTGGGTTTAAGGTCAAACCTACGAGCTCACCAACATTATTGTTGACATTTTCGATTATCATTTTTAGGTGAAGTGAAAGAAGAGTAGTTTGGTGATTGATAGCAGACTTAGAAGTATCCCGAGTGGAATTTCGTTTGAAGTCTTGCTTGTTTGTTGTTATGATTCTAGTTTTTGGATGTTTGGAATAAGTTTGGATCATGGTCCCCTGTGTGGGCATTAGAATAATTGTAAGAGATTGTGGATTTTAGTTGCGATTTGGGACATCACTTGCGTTTGTTCAAGGTTGATGGTCTTCATAGCACTTGGAGTTTATGCAATGTAGTTTTCTCTATTTTGTATCTTTTGTTATGATTGATCATTATGTTGCATTCCTAAGTTTCCGCCATTGTCAGGGTGTGACAGATTGGTAATCAGAGCCAAGGTTATAGAGAGCTAGGTGGTTTGGCCTAGACTATAACCTAAGATCTGTCGTCTAGTTACGTATAGGATCTATATGTGCGGTGTTCCGCTTCTGTGTGCCTTTGTGTGTTCGTGGTTTGATGCCTTAGTTATGTCAGTCACTGAAATGGGTAGGCTCAATATTGGATATGAATGGGAAAGGATGCGAATATAAGTACGGTGGCCAACGTTGTTCTAAGTGTATCACAACTCACTCATACTTGATAATGTTGTTCACACAAATCGATGTTGACATCGTAGGATAGAGTTACGTGTATATCTGGTTATATATAGTAAGATATTCTATATATATGTGCGAGTCTTCCCACTTACCTAACGTTGCCCATGTTCTCCCTCGTATAGATAATGCCACCAAGGATGAGGACCCGAAGTGCTGGCCGGCCTGCTGCCGAATCATTAAGAGGGGGAACGGGTGAACTGGTTGGTAGAGGTGGAAGGGATAGAAGACCTAGGGAAGGTAAAGATGAGCGTGTTGAGGATTTGAATGGTCAAAGAAATGACCAGGGTTTAGGAGCTAATGAGGGTGTTGATGGAGTCAATGGGAATGTAGAGGGAGCTAATGGGGGTGCACCCGACTTCTCGACGATCATTGCCTGGCAATTGCAGAACCTCTTACCCGCCATGCTAGCTCGGGTTAGTAACCAAGGAAATGTTGGAAATCAAAATGGTAATGTAGTTAATGAGAACGTTTAGGAGAACATGGGGAATGTGTTAGTAAATGGCAACTGGGTAGGTTGTTCATATAGGGAGTTCTTAGCTTGTAACCCTAAGGAATATGATGGTAAGGGAGGTGCTATATTTCTTACTCATTGGATTGAGAAAATGGAGAACGTACAGGATATGAGTAGTTGTAGTAATGACCAAAAAGTGAAATACACTACTGGTTCATTTGTAGATAAGGCTTTAACATGGTGGAACTCTTAGATCCGCACACTAAGCTGAGAAGTTATTGTTAGTATGTCATGGAATGACTTTAAGTTTATGATGATACAAGAGTTTTGTCCTAGTCATGAGATGCAAAAGTTGGAATCTGAGTTGTGGAATCACGCCATGGTCGGGGCTTGCCATGCTGCGTATACTGATAGGTTTCATGAGTAGGCTAGGTTAGTTCCACATTTGGTAACTCCTGAGAGTAGGATGATCAAAAGGTATGTGTATGGCCTTGCATCATAAATCCGTGGGATGGTGGCAGCAACGGAGCCAAAGACTATGTAGAAGGCAGTGCAGATTTATGGTACACTGATAGATAAGGCTGTGAGAAATGGATCAATAAAGAAAGTTGAGAAAAGAGGAAATATGGGGGAAACTAGCAAGGATAAGAATGGTAGGGATGACACTAAGAGGACTAGGACTAAGAATGTTTTTGCTACTACTGTAAAATCTGTAGGAAGAGAGAATATGGGTACTTGGCCCAAGTGTACCACCTGCAACTCCTACCATGCACCCGGTGGGCCTTGTCGTATATGCTTCAATTATAACCGCACGGGTCATTTGGCAAGGGATTGTAGAGGTGTATCAAGGAATGTGAATCCTGTGAATGCTAGAAGCCTAACTATTAGAGCATGTTATGAGTGTGGTAGTACCGACCATGTCAGGTCAGCTTGCCCTAGATTAAATAGAGCATAAGAACCAGAAGGAAATCATCCAAATCAAGTTGCTGCTAATAACGGGGTTCAGGGTCGTGGAAACCAAGGGAACCATGCTAGGGGTAGGGCATTCATGTTGGGAGAAGAGGAAGCTCGCCAGGATTTGAACATTGTGACGGGTACGTTTATTTTGAACAATCATTTTGCCACTATCTTATTTGACTCTGGTGCCGACTATAGTTTTGTTTCTACTACTTTTATACCTCTGTTAGGCTTAAAGCCCAACAACTTAGGTTTTAGATATGAGATTGAGATAGCTAGTAGGCAGCTAGTAGAGACTGATAAGGTTATTAAGGGTTGTAAACTAGAAATCGAGGGTTATGTCTTTGACATCGATTTGATACCTTTTAGGCATGGGAGTTTTGATGTGATTATAGGTATAGACGGGTTGTCTAATTATAAGGCTAAAATAATTTTGCATGAGAAGGTAGTGAGGATACCACTACTGGATGGCAAGGTGCTTAGAGTAGTAGGAGAGAGACCGGATAAGAAAGTGAGATTGTTGATGAGTGCTAAGGCTAGTGATAAGAAATAAGAAAAGGTTGTCGTGGTTAGAGATTTTCCTGAGGTATTCCCGGATGATCTATCTAGATTACCGCCTATATGGGAAATTGAGTTTCGGATTGAGTTAATCCCTGGAGCAACGCCGGTAGCAAAGTCTCCCTATCATTTGGCACCTTCTGAAATGGAGGAGTTGTCTGGATAACTCAAGGAACTCCAAGACAAAGGTTTTATTCTACCAAGTTCGTCGCCTTGGGGAGCGCTAGTATTGTTTGTTAAGAAAAAGGATGGTTCTTTTAGGATGTGTATTGATTATAGAGAATTGAACAAGTTGACTGTTAAGAATCGTTATCCACTTCCTAGAATTGATGATCTATTTGATCAACTGCAAGGGTCGCAGTTTTTCTCAAAGATAGATCTTAGGTCTGGATACCATCAGCTGAGAGTGCATGAGGATGACATTCTAAAGACTGCATTTAGAACTCGTTATGGACATTTCGAGTTCACTGTAATGCCCTTAGGTCTGACTAATGCACCATCAATATTTATGGATTTGATGAATAGAGTTTGTAGGCCCCGTATCTTGAATAAGTTTGTGATAGTGTTTATAGACGATATCTAATTCTACTCAAAAAGGACTCCCAATAGAGCATGTAGAACATTTAACGTTAGCTTGGAACTCTCAAAAAAAAGAAATTGTATGCTAAGTTTTTCTAAGTGTGAAATTCTGGCTAAGAAAGTGGCAGTTTCCGACTTAGGCATGATGATAAGTGGTAATGGGAAATTCATGAATGGACCCTAGATATAAATTGAAAGCTGAAAAGAATTGGAAAGCCCCTAGAACGTCCGAACTGAGTTTTGTCCGTGAAAATCCTAGGATTGCTGTGTAATTACCGTAGATCATTGAGAACTTCTCTAAGATAGCTAAGTCTTTTACTCTCAGACACAGAAAGAATAAGACTTACATTGGGGTGATGGAAGCAGGAATTGGCATTATAGACCTTGAAGATTAAGTTGTGTAATGCCGCCTGTTCTAGCTCTCCTCGATGGACCCAAGACTATGTGGTATTAAGCATGCGTTCCAGGATAGGACAGGAGCTAGTGTTAATCAAAAAAGAAAGAGAAAGCCTATGCGTCTTAGGCATTGAAAATTCCATGAGAAGATATACTACCTATGATTTAGAGTGGGTGCGGATTTTGTTACACTTAAGATCTGGAGACATTATCTGTATTGGGCCAAAGAGTAATCATCTATAACGGACCAGAAGATTCTTCAGCATATCTTTAGTCAAGAAAGCGTTGAATATGCGACAGCATGCGCAGGTAGAGTTGTTTAGTGATTATGACTGTGAAATTCGCTACCGATCCTGGTAAGGCGAATGTGGTGGCTGACCCCTAAGTAGGATGCAAAGTAAAGCCTAGAAGTTAGAGCTATGAATAATATCCATCAGTCGAGTATCCAAGGATAGATCTGGCGGCATCAGAAGGAGGTTGTGGATGAGTTTGCAGTATTGCAGAAAGGTTTAGATGAGATGATAGAACAGAGAAGTAATAGAACTTTGTACTACCAGGATCGAATATGGGTACCTTTAAAGCGTGATGTAAGAACCCTGATAATGGATGAAGCCCATAAGTCGAAGTACTATGTACTCCCAGGAGTTGATAAGATTATTATATTTGACAAAGATAGGATTATTTAGGTGGCCAAGAATGAAAAAGAACTAGCTAAGTATGTTAGTAATGTTTGAGACTTGTTCTAGAAGGTCAAGGCTGGATCATACAAAGGCCACTAGCTTGCTCCAACAACCTGAAATTCCCCGTATGGAAATAGGAACGGGATAGTCAATGGATTTATTGTGACTGAGTTCCTAGACCTCTAGTAGTGGGCATGAACACAAACTGGGTCATTGTATGGACCGATTGACTAAGTCTCTATTTTTTACCTATTGGAGGATTATAAGATGGAAATGTTGGCTTGATTGTATTAGAATGAGATAGTTGCTAACATGTTGAGCCATCTCGATTAATATCGATCGTGATAGACGTATCACATCAAGGTTTTGGCAGTCAATGCAAGAGGCATTAGGAACTCGTTTAGACATGAGTACGGCTTATCACCCTCAGATCGATGGTCAGAGTGAGCGTACTATTCAGACTTTCAAAGACATGCTTAGAGCGTGCGTCCTGAACTTCAGAGGAAGTTGGGATGTTCATCTTCTGTTGGTTGAGTTTTCGTATAACAATAGTTATCATTCTAGTGTGAGATGTGCTCCGTTTGAGGCATTGTATGGTAGAAAGTGTCGTTCGCCAATTATGTGGGCTGAGGTTGGAGAAGATCAGTTGATAGGACCTGAGTTAGTGCAAGAAACTACTGAGAAGATCTCGCAGATTAAAAATAGACTTAAGGCTGCCTATGATCGTCAAAAAAGTTATGCTGATAAGAGGAGGAAGCCTCTAGAGTTTAGTGTAGGTGACTATGTCTTGCTCAAAGTGTCGCCTTGGAAAGGTGTGGTACGCTTTGGGAAGAAGGGAAAATTAGCACCTAGGTTTGTTGGACCGTTTGAGATTATTGAGAAAGTAGGCCCTGTGGCCTATCGATTAGATTTGCCTGAGGAATTGAATGGTGTTCATGATACGTTTCACGTGTCGAACCTTAAGAAGTGTTTGGCTGATCCAACACTGCAAGTGCCTTTAGATGAGATTCGAGTTAATGCTAAGTTGAATTTTGTAAAAAAGCCTATGGAAATTTTGGAAAGAGAGTTTAAGAAGTTGAAGCGTAGTAGGATTGCCATTGTCAAGGTTCGATGGAATTCGAAACGTGGCCCTGAATTCACGTGGGAACGTGAAGATCAGATGAAGTTGAAGTACCCGCATTTGTTTAGTGATGTTATTAGATGAATTTCGGGGACGAAATTCTTTTAAGGGGGGTAGAATGTAACCTTTGCCCTTTTTGTGTTTTGAATATTTCATTTATAGTCCTTTGACTATTTGACTTTTGTCAGTTTATTCAGATTTTTGTACCGTGTTGACGGTGGTGATTTTATGAGTATGTGATCAATTGTGGTTTATTGTGATTAATAATCCGTTTTGGAAGGTATTATTGTGTTATGTGTATTCCGGATGGGTTGACCCGTGAATTTTGAGAAATGCCAAAAAACGAGTCTGACACGTCCGTTAATTTCCAAATGAGTTTTGAAGGGTGTAAAGTGAAAACATGTCGTGTAAATACTCTAGGTTAATGGAAAAGTATTTTTAAAGTGAATAAAAATGCTAATTAACTTTGGGGTAAATTTTACGGTTAAGTTTTACGAGTATTTAAGTGACCCCGACAAGTAAAGAAAAGCCCGAGACCCCATGGGATACCATGGCCGGACAAAAGAAGACTAGGGAGACAAGGTGGCTTAATTTTAGCTAACCTTGTCCAAATTGTGCATAAGATGCTTTCCTTATCCTCGTTTTTACACATAGTTCATTTTCAAAATCAAAAAAATATCCTCTCCCTCCTCTCTTGTGTTCGTCCGCACCTACAACACACACACTCTTATAATTTTTGAAGTTTGATCAAGAAAACATGAAGACATAAATATTTGTGGTTGATTCTAGTGTTTGGTTATTCATTTAAACAACGTTTGGGTTGTCCGGTTCGTGTCGAAATCTACAAATTTGAAGATTTTCTTGTAAATTTTCAAATTTAAATTTCGTTTGTCCTTTTGGGTGTATTTTGATGCATCGATGTTAGTTGTACAAGTTGATCGTCGTGAAAATTGATTTTTGGAAACGAAACGGATAAAAAAGGTTGTGTTTGGTTCGTGGGTTATAAAAAGGAAAAAGGGGATTTTTGTAGTTTTGATGTTGTGATCGTGATGGTTGAATAATATATGTTGCTAGATAGTTTTTTTTATAGTAGCTTGTGTAGCTTATTCGGGCTTATTTTTAATCTATTTCTTGGCTTATTTTGGGCTTATATGCCATGTTATTTTTCCAAGATCACTAGGAAAGTGATTTTGACTAATTTTGTGTTATGGCGTATGTTGTGGGTTATTTTTGAGGCTTATGGTGGTAACCAAATGCGATACGTAGCTTATTAGCTTATTTTCAAGCTTAATATACGTATTTTGGAGCTTATGGACTCACGGCCCAATAAGTCAAATTAAGTCGTGGCTTAATGGGAGGGCTTATTGTGGTCCGGATTATTTTCTACTTATTAGTATATGCTTATATATGTAAATAGACCTTGGTTTTGGACTTAGATCGTATTTTGGACTTACAAATATCTTAATGGACCCTTATTGGGCCTTAAAGCCCAAGATATTTAGTCGTTATAAAAGTTTTGACGGACTTTTGGAAGTGAAAATGTATTTACGAAGTGATATTGAACGATATTTTAGAAAAACGTTTTACTAAACATTAAAGATTGATTTTGATAAGGTTTGAAACCTTGAAAAACATTGTATGAGCGTACGGGTCATGTCAAAATTTCGTAAATGGTTTATACTTAGAAATTTTCCTAAAAACATGATTTTTGATTTTAAATAATAAAATATTATATAATTATTTTATTTATTTAATAAATTCACTAAAAGACGAAAAATATAACTTTTCTCAAAACTTTTTGAATATGTTTACTATGAGTAAACGTTTTATTTTCAACTCTAATATGATTATTTTCACGGTGACTAAGGTTACCGAATGGACTTACCGAGATATATTTATAATTATTAATTATAAATATTTACGTATGTTACTTATCTATTTCTTTAAATAGTATAAGTATGTATTATTGAGTAATGGGATTAATATGATTGTTGGGATATGTCGTCAACCATCACACCACTAAATTGTTATGAGTAATTGTACAACGCGTCTAAACTCTATGCATCAAACGTGAAGATTGTTTTGGAAATGGATGATTAAATTAGGGCATTAATTGGACTAGGTCGTGTGCAGGCGTCGTTGCATTTGATTGTTTGATTGAGATTTGGTTGCTAAAGACTTGCTTGAGGTGAGTTCTCAAATGTGTTTTGAACTGTTTTGAATTGAACTGTGCGAAATGTGGTTTTGTTTTTGGGACAAATTATGTGCTTATGACTGCTATGTGAATATTATGTGTTGCACGATTATTTGGATCGAATGGGTGTGCCTACCCAGTATTTGCATGATTGTTTGGATCAGATGGGTACGCCTACCCAGTATTTGTGTGATTATTGGAGCGGATGGGTACGCCTACCCAGGTTTGTGTATGGTCCTGCCCTAATTTTTGTGCTCCAGCTGGTAGGCCCTTTAGGTGCGTAAGTGACATATGGTTGTTGATTTACAGCGATGCTAAGGTTGTTTGCATATATTCACTGTCATGTAGCACTATTGTCCACTGTTGAAATATTGGCACAGTTTTTAGGTTTAAGGTCAAACCTACGAGCTCACCAACATTATTGTTGACGTTTTCGAGTATCATTTTCAGGTGATGTGAAAGAGGAATAGTTTGGTGATTGTGATAGCCGACTTAGAAGTATCCCGAGTGGAATTTCATGTGAAGTCTTGCTTGTTTATTTTGTTTGGTTTTAGTATTTGAAAGTTTTGGTTTAAGTTTAGATTTGGACCCCTGTGTGGGAATTTGAATAATTGTAAGAGATTGTGGATTTTGATAGTGATTTGGGACATCACTCGGGTTGTTCGAGGTTGATGGTCTTCGTAACACTTGAAGTTTATGCATTGTAGTTTTCTCTATTTTGTATCTTGTGTTATGATTGATCATTATGTTGCATTCCTGAGTTTCCGCCATTGTCGGGGTGTGACACCAAACTATATGGGGACTTTGCTACCGACGTTGCCCCAAGGATTAACTCAATTCGAAACTTCATTTCCCGAACAGGCGGCAATCCAGATAGGTCATCCGGGAATACCTCGAGAAAATTTCTCACTACTATATCTTTCTTGCTCTTTCTCTTTAGCCTTAGCACTCTTTAGTTGCCTCATCTTTTCTTCCGGTTTCTCTCCTAATACTCTAAGCACCTTTCCATCCAGTAGTGGTATCCTCACTACTTTCTCATGACTAATTATTTTAGCCTTATGATTAGACAACCAATCCATACCTATAATCACATCAAAACTCCCATACCCAAAAGGTATCAAATCGATGTCAAAGACATGACCCTCGATTTCTAGTTTGCAACCCTTAATAACCTTATCAATCTCTACTAGCTGCCCGCTAGCTATCTCAATCTCATATATGAAACCTAATTCACTGGGCTCTATGCCTAACAGAGGTATAAAAGTAGTGGAAACAAAACTATAGTCGGCACCAGAGTCAAATAAGGTAGTGGCAAAATGATTGTTCAAAGTAAACGTACCCGTCACAATGTTCGGATCTTGGCGAGCTTCCTCCGCTCCCAACATGAATGCCCTACCCCTAGCCTAGTTCCCTTGGTTTCTACGACTCTGACCCCTGTTATTAGCAGCAACTTAGTTTGGACGATTTTCTTCCGGTCCTTATGCCCTATTCAATCCAGGACAAGCTGACTTGACATGGTCGGTACTACCACACTCATAACAAACCCTAACAGTTGGGTTTCTAGCATTGATAGGATTCACATTCCTTGACACTCCTCTATAATCCTTTGCCAAATGATCTGGGCGGTTACAGTTGAAGCATGTGCGACAAGGCCTTCCAGGTGCATGGTAGGAGTTGCAGGTGGTACACTTGGGCCAAGTACCCGTATTCTCTCTTCCTACAGGGTTTGTGGTAGTAGCAAAAGCATTCCCAGTCCTAGTCCTCTTATTATCATCCCTACCATTCTTATCCTTGCTAGGTTCCCCCATATTTCCTCTTTTCTCAACCTTCTTAATTGATCCATTTCTCACAGCCTCATCGGTCAGTGCACCAGAAATCTGCACAGCCTTCTGTATAGTCTTTGGCTCCATTGCTGCCACCATCCCACAGATCTGTAGAGCAAGGCCATACACATACCTCTCAATCATCCTACTCTCTAGAGTTACCAAATGTGGAACTAACCTAGCCAACTCATGAAACCTATCAGTATACGCAGCATGGCCAGCCCCGACCATGGCGTGATTCCACAACTCAGATTCCAACTTTTGCATCTCATGACTAGGACAAAACTCTTGTATCATCATAAACTTAAAGTCATTCCATGACATACTAACAGCAACTTCCCGGCTTCGCGTGCGGATCTGAGAGTTCCACCACGTTAAAGCCTTACCCATAAATCAACCAGCAGTGTATTTCACTTTTTGGTCAATACTACAACCACTCATATGATGTACAGACTCCATTTTCTCAATCCAACGAGTAAGAACTACAACACCTCCTTTACCATCATATTCCTTAGGGTTACACGCTAAGAACTCTTTATATGAACAACCTACCCGGTTGCCATTTAATATCACATTCCCAACGTTCTTGTTAGCCTCAAAAATATTGAGTCGAACTAGAAGTTCGTTAATTAGGAATATTAGGTCTCGGTCATTTATATATTAAATGTTGTAATAGGCTAGAACGGGAATCTGACTCATTTAATCTAATATTCTACGAGCCAGACCCAAGAAATAAACATCACACGGCCCAACAAAAGCCTTACAAGGCCGACCCATTAAGTAAAAGATTTAATGTTGTAATAGGCTAGAACGGGAATCAGACTCATTTAATCTAATATTCTACGAGCCAGACCCAAGAAACAAACATCACACGGCCCAACAAAAGCCTTCCAAGTGTGGAGAGAGTGTTGGTTCTCTTTGTATTTTCACATAGTTAATTCAACCATATCTTTTTCTTTCTTACTTTCTCTCTCTTGTTTCTCTCTCTAAAATTCTTTTCGTTCTTCTTATCTATTTTTCTTGGTTCGAATATGAAGTGAAAGTGTTTTGATTATTACCAGTTCTCCTGAACGTTCTCATTTTTCTTGGTTTATTTTCAAGCTTATTACTAGCTTTTGGTTAGCTTATTTGTGGTCATGTTTTGTGGTACGAAACACAAACAATCACGGTGTGAAACGAAGAGAAGAAAAAAGTGCCAATAAGGTGTTTGATATTTTGTGTGAACCGAACAACCATTTTCCCTTGTGTGAACCGAACAACTTTTTGTACCGAAGAACTTCTTTCCAAGTTCTAATCGAACAACTTAGTTTTCAAGGGATATCGAACAACTTGTTTCATGTGTGAACCGAACAACTCATTTTAAGTCATTTCGATTTTTTTCGGTTTCGTGTAACGGTTCACTACGGGACGTATAACTTATATCATTGTGATCGTGACACTTTTTCGATCAACGTGGTATATTCATATGTTATCGACGATAACCGTACAATCCCACGAGCTCTAAAATACTTTCGTATCTATTTTACTATATCTAAACGAAGAAGAAAGAAAAAAAAGAGGGAACGTTGTTTTTTTAACTAGAATACGAAATTGGCAAAATCGGCCCTTAGATTTCAAGACTATTTCATCATTCGTCCTTTGTTGTTTTTTAAACCTCTTTGTTAAAACAACCTTACACTGTTAGTCCTTTTCTTATAAAACATCCTGTTAGTCATCCAAAGAGAATCGTTTGTGCACCGTTAGTCCTTATTTGAGTTTTAATTAACCATTAATTAATTTAAGCTCAAAGTTTGTGCATCGTTCGTCGTTTTCGCTCATCACTCGTAAACAAAATCTCAAGTTCTTCATCGACAACAAGGATTTCAACATCAATTCATTATTGTTTTGCGATTTCTTCTTGATTTTGTAAAATCCCGCGAAAGATATGATTCTTTTCTCGGTTTTAATCAAAGATTTGTAAAATCCCGTGAACGTTAATTGATTTCAATCCACAACAACAATCACTTTACCTACTTAAGATCCTACAAATCATTTTTACTTCATAATTTAACAAATCATTCATCATGACAACTTTAATCAAAACTTCCATAACCGATAGTCAAATGCATAACAACATCATGGCAGCTAGATCAAGGGATCGTCCCCCAATGCTTGCAACGGTAAGATATCCTCAATGGAAATCACGTTTCTTAAGATACATTGATACAAGACCAAATGGTGATGCCTTAAGGAAATGCATTTTGGAAGGTCCATACCAACCCACTACTGTCATAATCCCAACTGTACCTGCAACAGAGAATTCTCTAGCAGTTCCAAAACAAACAGCAGTTGAGACAATCTTGACTATGTCTCCTGAAAACAAAGCTCATTATGAATCAGAAAAGGAAGCAATCCATTTGCTATTGACTAGAATTCGAGATAAAATCTACTCAACTGTTGATGCGTGCAAGACAACTCATGAAATTCGGATAGCTATTAAAAGGCTACAACAAGGCGAATCTCTTAACATTCAAGATGTCAAGACTAATTTGTTTTGGGAATTTGGAAAATTCACTTCTCACAATGGAGAGTCCATGGAGTCTTACTACTCTAGATTTTACAAGATGATAAATGAAATGATAAGAAAAAACTTAACTGTTGCAACGATGCAAGTCAATGTTCAGTTTCTTCAACAACTTCAACCCGAATGGTCAAGGTTTGTGACAATTGTCAAGCAACAACACGACTTGGATACAGTCTCATATCACAAGCTCTTTGGCGTTCTGAAATAGTATCAAAAGGAAGTTAATGAAATCCATGCTGAGAGAATAGCCAAGAATGCTAACCCATTAGCACTTGTTGTTGCTGCTCAACAATATCCAGATTCTTATTATCAAACACCAAAATCTCACAAACCATATGCACCAGCATCAAAACAATCATCTTCCACCAGATCTAATGTAACTACCAAATTCAAAGGCAAAGAGATAGCCAAACCAATCACACCTCCATCTGAGTCAGCTTCTGAAGAAGACAGTAATCCTGAACAAGCTCAGAGAGATAAGGATATGTAAAAAAAATTGGCACTCATTGTAAAGTACTTTAAAAAGATCTACAAACCTACCAACAACAACCTCAGAACTTCTTCAAACTCTAGAAACAAAAATGTAGATACTACTCAAAGGTATAAGAATGACAATCAGACTAGATAGTTTAGGAATCAAAGGACAATGACAGTTGCTGGTGCTAAGGAGACTATAGGCAGTCAGGTAGTGCAGCAGACTGGGATACAATGTTTCAATTGCAAGGAATTTGGTCACTTCGCTAAGGAATGCAGAAAACCAAAAAGGGTGAAAGACTTAACGTATCACAAGGGTTTTAAAAACTAAAAACAGATAATCAAATGAGCTTACTTCAAAAAGAAAATTGAAACCAATTAACTATTACCCTAGATCTAATTGTGTGCTAAATATCTAAATCTAATTCCTACAATTACCTTCTAAAAATTGATGATGAAAAAGGCTACTTGACACTTAATACTGCTGATGCAGTGGACACAATTTGAACCAAAATTAAAAACCTTAAATGCAAACCTAATGTAAACGACTTCTACACTTATTAAAAACACAAGTAAGAGCAAATAAGGACACTACAGTTACCAGGTGTGATAGAGGCTTATAAACCAAACTAGACTTTAACAGATTTGAACATATATTAAACTAACTTATGAGAACCTAAATAACTCTAATCTAATTAATAAATCTAGCATAAACAGATTTAAATGAAAGATTAAAACCAAAATCCGAAGACCAAATGGCCACTAGCAGTACTAACTTGTGGTTAGTACTGCTATGCCAAACACCCCCTTATTTTTATCAAAATTCATTTGAGCTTATGAAATAGAGATCTATTGAACAATTATCAAATACCACGATTTTATGAGCATATTAACAACAATGAGCATATTTTACATCTGAATAAGCAGAACTAACATTTAATAAGCTAATGCTAATTTTTTAGATTTTTAATGATTTAAGAAGCAAAATTATGAAAACTATGATCTAGACTATTGAAGCTAAAAACAGATAATCAAACTTAACTAATAAGACATAATAAGCAATTATAAGCACAAATAAGCAAGTAAATAAGCAGATTAAGCAGATTTAAACTATGAAATTAAGGACAGAAAAGATAAATGAGAACTTACAAATGCCTTAGCTAAACAAAGGCTTAATTTGCTCAAAGAGCTGTCAACAAGCTCTAGCTTATCACAAGGATAAGCTAGTAAAGTCCAATAAGCTCTTCCAGAGTAAGCTTATCATCCAAGCAACCAAAATCCTTATTAAGCATAAGGTATAAGCTGGTTTTTGATTGTTTAGAAGATTAATGATTAGACTTTGAGCTCAAATCTAAGCTTAGAGACTTAGAGAGCTGAGATGAGCTTATTAGAGCTTATGTAACAGTATGAGAGCTTATAGAAAAGTGGATAAGAACTTTTAGAAATTTAAGAGTAAAACAAGCAAAAACAGATTTAATAAGGTAAACTACTATTTCATTGATTTAAAACAGATTACAAAACTTGAAATTGAAAATACAAGAGCTTAATAAGAAATTACATTTAAATGAAAAGTTACATACGCTAATTAAAAACTAAAAAATTTGCAGAAAAAGAAGATGATCGCTTGTGTGCGTGTGAGGTCTCTTTTTTATAGCCTTGAAATGAAGCTTCTAGGTCTTCTTAGTCCGCTCCTCTAAACTTTGATCTTGACCCTTGAATCTATGTAATCATTGGATCCTAATTCTCATTCGTTGGATTGATAAGTGAGCACACGGATTGCCAACGTGGCATTCCGTGTGTCAGAGTACTTGTGCTTCTTTTGCACTAAATTTAGTGCAAAATCTTGTCATTGGTGTGTTTCTTTAGATACACGCGTGGCATTCCTTGAGGGATTCAACCAATGGGAGGCTTTGAATGACGTTTTCCTTAGCTGAGATGGCACATAGTACTTGAATCTTCTATCCCTGCTGTCAATTTCAATTACCCCTTTGTTTTTGATGGGTAACTCGTCGAGAACGACGATGAACAGTAAAAGGGATTACGCGCCCTTTTTTAACTGTTAGTTAGGGGTGTTTGACTCGGAAGTTTGGGCTTTTGACTTGGATTGGGCCATGGTTATATAGTTGGGCTCGGTTTATATGAAATGGGTTTTGGTTTATATGTAGACAACGACCGTTATCTTTTATTAATAAAAAGATAACGGTGTTAGGGTTTAAGGGTTATTATTGCAATTTGGTTTAACTTCAAGGGGTTGTTTTGGTAATTTTTAAGGTTTTATCTTCTTATGGTTGACCAGTTGACCAAATTTGACTTTGAGTTGACCATTTGCTAGAAAACACAACAAGAGCAATCAAATCCAATCCCCGGCTCTTTGTGCCACTCTTTACCGTTCTCGAAGTGTTCCGTGTTTGTCCGGTTTTGGTCGTTTTCTTGTGTTATTTGTAATATCCGTACCTACATAATCACAAAGATAAAACAAGCAATATACAAGCATTTTATGCACAATTTCATCTTTTAAGGGTTATTTTTGGTATACAAATGATATGTGTTTTCTCATATATCAAAATTCCCCAAACTAAGTGAATGCCGTGTCCACACAGCAATATTTATGCTCTAAAACCAAATACCAGTCAAAAAACTCCTCCCCAAACTAAATCCTTTTGAAAAAGTAAAAGAAAAAAAAAGCAAAGACTTATGTGAGGAGAGTTAAGAAATCACAAGTTTTAAAACTCCCCATTTTCCCATTTTCAAAAACTTTTTCTATTTTTATGATGATTTTTTTTTACTTTCGTTATTTCCATAATTGTTAGGGATCATAGAACAAGATGCATTTCGATCCGAGAATGCCCCAAAAAGGATAAATTTATCGTTCCTGACTTTTCACTTATCCAAACCAAGCTTAAAACAAAATCACAGTTAAGTATCAGTAAAGATGCTAACACTACTCATATTTGCAATTTGTGAACTTTTCACTCCCGACAATTATTATATCTTAGTGAATGTGCTATTTTGAATTTCAACCATGGATCAACGTTTTGCAAATTTCTATGTTTCACGTTCCACCCGAGATGATGAGTTTGAAGGCGAGTTCATCCCATGTAGCGACTTTCGTCTCTACTCATCCCAACCTTGCGGCTAAGTTACCAGGGCTTTGACACACCCACAAGACTAGTATCGGAACTCTCACTGGACCTAAGGTTTCAAAACTCCAAGGTTTCCTGTATAATTCATAGCTTTAAAATAGAACAGTCAAAGATTCAAAGCATATTTTGAATTTACAAAAAGAAAAATCTATTATTAATAAAATTAAAATTAAACATTTATCATATAACACCTCGAACTTTTTATAAAGGCTGCAACATCGGTTGTGAGCCGGCAAGATGCAGCAAACTTTTATCAGTCTCGGAGTTTTATTCTTACTATGGGCTTTCTTTAGAAGACTACCACATCGGTTGTGAGCCGGCAAGAGGTAGTAAACTTTTATCAGCCCACAATTTATATTTATTATTATTATTATTATTATTTACTTTATATAGAGAAGACTTCTTTTTAAAAAATTCAAGTATAAGTTTGAACTAAGACTAAATTTTTTTGCTATATATTACATAAAATTGTTGATTTAAGTTTAATCTCCAAAAACAACACGTATATTAATCCGGTTAAGAGCTTATGGGAGAAAAAGTCACAAATTACATACATGAGCTCTTAAGATTTCCAACTAATCCTTGTTTAGCATCCCACTCATACTTAACTCTATCATTTTTTGTTTCTTACGGCGGAATTCCCCACGAAACGCTTAGCCTAAAAAGTAAAGGGACAAGCTAGAGCCAACAACACGCTCGAATCGGGTCAAAATTTACTCTATTCTACCAGCAGGAAAAAAAGTTTTTCCCCCCCTAAAATTGTGACAAACATTTATTTTTATTTTTGAAAATTTAAAAATTTTCATTTTTTTAAAATTTTGGTAGAAAAACGGGGTACGTGAGAACAACGGGCAAAAGTAGGTAAGATTATATCGAGGTGGAGGTGGGGGGGGGGGGGGAGAAATACAAGCCCCATACAAAAAATTAAACATTGTACACAATGTCTTTTCCTAGCCTAAGACTTAGAAACCCCATACTAGAACTCAAAAAAGGTCGAATGCATAATCCAAACATGAAGAAAGTATCACAAAAATCTCAAGCCGTTTATCAAGTGTGCTAAAAGATAAATGTTAGTCGATAATAATCTTTAGGATATCGTATTTCCCCAAACTAATGGCAAGCAAAGGCTAGGAAGCTCTAGTGGACCGGGATAAAACACCAAACACGAGAGCCTTCAGAAAAATTTGGGTCAATCCTGCAAACAATCACAAGTACAAACAACAACAAGAATTGGAAGAGTACAAGCCTCCTCACATCATAATAGAAATAAGAAAGAAGATAGAAGGATAAGCATGGGGTGCCTCCCACGAAGCGCTTTGTTTTTGGTAACCGAGTCACATAGCTTGACTCGATCCCCGAATTCATTCGTCCTTGGAGAAAGTAAATGGAAGAGAAAATCTCAATCGGGCTTTCATTAATGTTTGGATAAACATTTAAGCACATGAAAGTTCCATCCCGATGAGATGCCACCGGCTCTAAGTGGAGATGCCAGGGTCAAAAATGGTGTCCTCATTCTTGGTGGAGAAAAGTAAGGGAGAAACCTCAGGGTAAGTGAGATACGGAAGAAAAGTCCGAGTGACAAATGTGAAGGAATCGTCAACTTCAACATTAATCTCACCTCCCCCTGGGTCAAAACATTCATCTTCATTAACATTGTTTATCACGAGCACATCGGGTTCCATGTCGAAGGTTAAACGCTCATATTCGGGTATAGGATCATTGTTAAGCAAGTTGTCAATAATATCCTCTTCTGAGTCAAAATCACTTTCAATACCCGGTGGTATCGAATCATTTGGTCCGGAAAATATATCGATCTCTTCCCTATTGGAGTCACTATCCTCAACGAGAGTAGTAGATGTGGGAAGAGACTCGATGATTGTACGAAAATTTTCCGGTGACTGGGAAGATGAATTTCCGCATAGTAACGACATTCGACTGATATAATCCTCGTGCTCTCTAACAATTCTTGGAGGAATTGTGATAAGTTCACCGGTGAACTCATGGTGAAGAGGATCACTCTTGGGAGAAAAAGTTATCAAAGTATCATGGTCTGATTTATTCTCAATGTGTTGTGGTTCATGATCGAAAAATACTTCGAGAGAGAGATTATAGGTGGTATCATCACTAAGCAAACTCTCAAGATAGATTATGTCTCCTTCCGAGTCATAATAACCTTCCTCAATATACGTAGGAACTTCGATAGCTAGAAAAGCATCGATCTCATCATTGTCGCCTCCTGGGTTGAAACACCACTGTTATCATTTGAGCATAGTACAAAATCTTTTCTAATCATTCGTTGTACAATTCCAGAATCAAATAAATACGTCAATCTCTTTGAAGGTGGTTCATCGATGAATCACACTAGAATAAAAGCAACGCTTTTTCATAGGAGTAGATGGACCATGGTGAAGTAGAACTCAATGTTTCGTCCTCCTGGAGTGATGACACTTATCCTTGTGTTAGAATCAGAAAAAGGAGTGACTAGTAGTCGACCTCAACAAGGTTGGAATCATAAGAATCCTTGCAACTCCGATGTCCTCTAAACACTTTCATCAAAAAGAGGGTTTATACACAAGAGTTGAATTGACATTAAAATTCGAAAAGAGAGTTAAGAGAAAGCCACGAATTATTCACGAGGAACGTTGATAGAAGAGAAATCATCACACTAAGGTAAAACTTTCTTACAATCACACCTGAATGTATCCTCAGATTCTCTGGGAATTTGGGACCATTTCCTCAGCACAAAACGTACTCCAAGGTGCTTGTCCCCCATTATGAGGAGAACCATGGCTTAATAGACGGTAAGGTGTGGATGTGATTACAAAAACCAAAGAAACTTTAAGGTGCTTTGTTTGAATGAAAAAGATGCTCTCCTTACAAATAACTTTTTAAAATTCTTCAAACAAGGTGTGATACGAGTTTGGCGTTTAGCCGTCGGCTCTGCGAGATTCTTTACTTCCTGCTTTTCTTTTTCATTGTTGTCATCTTCCGATAAAGGCAAGCAAACTAGAGCGGGTTCGTCGGTGAACTTCTTAAAATTATCCTTGCATGTGTCATTAACCATTTCTATTGACTCTTTTACATGCTTTTATGTTGGCATAGACATGAAAATTATTTGTTCATTTCCGTCCCTTAAAATAAGCTCTCCTTCATATACATCAATTAAAGCACGATCGGTCCTCAAAAAGGATCTTCCTAAAATGAGAGGTACACGAGGATCGGCTTTGAAATCGACAACAACAAAGTCAGTAGGAAAATGAAATTTCCCAACTTTGACCAAAACTTCTTCGGCGAGTCCTTTAGGATAAGTAATTGATCGGGTAGTTCCGCTAACTCTAAAGTCAACTGAGTTAGGTACAGTTCAGTAAAGTAAAGCCTTTTTCCAAATAGAAAGAGGCATAAGATTTATGCTCGCGCCAAGATCGGCCAAGGCGTGGCATACATCCATTCCCAGGAAATTACATGGAAGAAGAAACTTGCCGGGATCTCCAAGCTTTTCGGGAAGCTTTTGGAGGAGCATCGCCGAGCAATTCTCATTCAACGGTATCTTAGCTAACTCAAACAACTTTTCCTTATTCATGAGCAAACTCTTAATCGTAGGAGCAAATCTTGGCATCAAAAGTAAAGCATCCGCGAAACTAATGTCGAAGCGCAAATCTTGAAAGATTTGGAAGATCTTCTCCATTTGATTCGAAGCTTTGTCACGGGACTTTTGATCATCACGTCGTGAAGGATATGGAATATTTGGCGTAGGTAAACTCTTCGGAACATCGGGTTCCGAAATGGGAGTGGTTTTAGGTAAAGTCTTCGGAACATCGGGTTCCAGAATAGAAATGGGAATAACCGGAGGTGGGATTTGAGCTTGTTAGGAATTATTAATTTTGTAATAGTTAGTATTCCTTCTAGTAGAACATTTATAGTTCCTGCTGGCAGGTATGTAGTTCCTGCTGGTAGAGTTATAACACCACTTCGAGTAGTGATTGCTTTTGTATCTCACCCTTCGGGTTTGGAATGGTGTTACTCGGAAGAGTACCCGAAGTTGAGGCTTGGTTTTGAAATAATCCACAAATCATGTTTTGCAAATTATTTTGAAAAGTGGTTTGTTGATTCATCATGACGGCTTGTTGAGATTTTATCGTGTTCTGAATTTCATTCTTAAGGTCTCCTTTCAATGAATTGATTTGACTTTGCATGTTCCTTAACATCTGATCATTATTCCTCTTGTAACTTGAAAAATCATTTGAAATCTCTTGTTGAACTTGATTATTAGGCACTTGAAAAGGTTGGTTTTGAAATCCTTGGTTTTGAAAATTTGGAGCATGATTATTTTGATTTTGAAAACCTTGATTTCCATGAAAATTATTCCCCCGATTAAAGTTATTCCCTTGAACATGATTCTAATTAAACCTATTTTGATCATTTGTTTATGCCACCGGAGCAAAACCTGGTGGTGCCATTTGATTACTAACATGGTTCGGAGGGTTAGCTTGATTGTAAGTACCCCGTAGTCGCACAAAACACAAGCATTGATTGTGTCGGTGCTATTCGGTTCAATTATACCAAAAATGAGCACCACACAAGTAATACAGATTCCTCAACCGCTTTAACCGAGAAAACACGCGGAAGTGAACCAACTTTTTTAGAAACAATCTCGACTAAGGTCGAAAGTTGATCCGCAAGCTTATCAATTCTCTCATCCGTTTTACTAGAAGTAGCATTAATCCTAGAAGCATTTGGTTTATTTCGTGAATAACGTACTTTTGATTTGTTCTCAATTATGTTTAAAGCCTCTCTAGTCGTTTTACTCAAAAGATTTCCACCCGCAGCGGCATTTAAGGAGTCTTGTTCATTGTCGTTTAAACCATTGTAAAAGGTATCAACTTGAGTTAACTCCGTAAATCCGTGATGGGGGCATGCTCTAAGCAACTCCTTAAATCGTTCCCAAGCTTCACTAAAAGTTTCCTCAAATTTTTGTGTAAAACGAGAAATTTCATTCTTTAAGTGAGTGGTTTTTGAAGGAGGGAAAAATTGGTTGACGAACTTGGTAACGAGATCCTCCCAAGTCAAGATTGAATTTGGTGGTTCTTTCTCGTACCAAGTTTTAGCGGCTCCCTCGAGCGAATATGGAAACATCATAAGCTTAATCACATCGTTAGGCACATTCCTAAATCGTAAAGTCGAGGTAATCCTTTTGAAACTATTAATATGAGCATGAGGATTATCGTTTTCACGACCGTAAAACGGGTTAGCTTGAACCAACTGAAGCAAATTCGTCTTAATCTCAAAATGATTCGGGTTGGGGAAACAAGATTTTGTAAAATAATAGCTTCTCCGTACCCTTCCGTGGGGGCACGGAGTAGCTCCTCCATGGTATGTTTCTGCCATAGGTGCAACAATAGTTCGAATCTCGGGTTCGACTATGTTAGAAACTTGTCTTCTCCGACGTCTTGGAATTGTGACGTTTGAATTAGGATAATTAGAACGTCTAGTGCGCATGCACTATTGAAAAGAAAATAGAAAAATAATAAGAAAAATATTTTTGGTTTTTCTAAAGTTTATTCACAATCTAATTTTAACGGACAACGAGAAAGACAACTTGAACCAAATAATCAAACTTACTTCACGGTAGCTCTTAAAAATTTTACTTTTTAAGGTGAGCCGTATCTCGTAAGTGACACAAATGGTAAGTTTTTAAATCTTAAATTCGAGTTGGGAACTTATTATGATAATACCTCAATTGAAGGTATTATTTGTTGGTGTTCTTTTACCAACTTTGTAACTTTTTAAATTGAAAGAGAAAATATTTTTGTATTTTTGTTTTTAATCTTCTATTTATACTAAAAAGAAAAGAAAAATATTTTTTACTTTTTATTTTTTATTTTTTTTATATTTTTGATTTTCTTAAAAACGTAACTTTCGAAAACGAAAGGTTCTCCAAAACACGATCAACAAACTTCAAATGATAGAATCGTAATCACAAATCCCCGGCAACGGCGCCAAAAATTTGATACGCGTAAAAATTCTATATTATATTTATATACTATAATATGAAATATATATTATATATAATATAAAGTATATCATTATACTATGGAAAATTACAAATTTACCCTTGAGGACAAAGGTTAAAACGGAATACTCTTCAATATATATATTATATAATATTAATAGGATCTTAACCGGGAAGTATGATTCCCCGGGTCGTTTCCCCAACGACTTGTGAAATTGAGACCACGTTTGAATCTTGGATAATGATTTGAATGGGATACAAAGATTGATTTGATTATTTATATCTACTAATTAAAAGCAACAATTAAAATAAGAACACTAAGCAATTAACGTGAGCAAATAAAATGCGACAATTAAGCAAAATAAGCAAAACTAACTCTTAAAAATGGAAACAAAATTTCTAAACTAGGAATAGACAAAAGAAAATTTTAAGAAAAGAAAAAAAATTTTGATTATTTTTGAATTTATTATGAGTTAAAAACTATTTTAATCTAATTAAATTCTAAAAAATAGCAAATTAAGTCCTAAAATTAATAAAAATGATTTTTAAACTTATAAAAGTCTAAAATATTATAAAAACTAAGAAAACTATTTTTAACTATTTTTAAATTAAAATCCTATTTTTAAAATTAAAAATTAAAGCTCAAAAATTAAAATTAAAATCTAAAAGTGTTGAAAATGATTTTTCTGAATGTAAACCTAAAAGTATTTAATCTAATGCTAAAAACTATTTTTTGTATTTTAAAAAGTTATTCTTCTATTTTTTATGATTTTTCGAACTTAGAACCCTAAGAAAAATGATTAAAAATAATCTACTAAATGGAAAAATTTCGAAATTTCAGGGAAAGTCCTAAATGCTAACAGGGACTTAAGAAAAATAAGAACTATGAAGAAGCTAAACAAATAAGCCCTAAATTAAGCCTAATAAGCTACGGCTTATTATTAAAAAGTAAAATGAAATTGTGTACAAGTATTAAATGTGGAGAGAAGTGGATGGATGAGCTATTGTAGCATATTGGTAAGACGTGTGTATTGTGTGGGAGAGGTCATGGATTCGAGGATGGCTAACAACCTTTTTGATTTTTTTTATATTTTTGAAAACTAAAAGTTAAAAGCTGTAAAGGACAAGTTTTTGAACATTTTTAATAAAAGAAGCTTGAGCTGAAAGTCAAAGATAAGCTCAAAAAGAGCTTATGAATATGCTGTTTACAGAAAGTGGCTTTTAGAAGCCAAAATACTAGTTGTGCACTTGAATGAACCCACAATCCTCATAAGTTTCTCCCCTCTCTAACACTTAATCCTAACTGACTCTAATGATCAAACCTGCTAACTCAGAATTTAACTCAAAAAAACTCAAAATTAAGAAAAACTCAAATGTTCAATAAGCCAAGACAGAGGCTGAGCTTATGAGAACCAAACAACATACCTATAAGCTATAAATTCAAATAAGAAAATCAGATACTACAACTTAAAATCTAAAACTTAAAAGCTAAACTCCATTACTACTGTTTTTGGTCTATTTGGATTTTTTTATGAATTTTAAAAGCAAATGTACCTAGGATATTAAGCTAGAAATTTGAAATTAAGTCTTAACCTAACTTATCCTATATCTAATCTATAAATCTACTAAGTTTTAAAAGCTAAAACTTATTTAAACTACCCTAACTTAGATTCAATAAGTCCAACAGTATTAACTTATTGTTAATACTGCTGGTGCAATTGACAGATTGGTTAAACCAAAAATGCAGGTGACCAAGGTGGTCAAACTTGCAATAGACACACTTTAAGAGTGTTGTTCTACACTTAAACAAGCCAAAAAAATTACACCTTGGAAAATTTGGATCAAAATTTCAAAGATCTAATGACAACAAAAGTTCCCCTGGTGCACAGTTCGCATAATAAACCACAAGATGATTTTAAGCTAAAACTAACTTAGCAAACCTTTTTAAAACTTAATCACATATGCAAACAAAGCTGACCAAAGAAAAAATTCCAAGTTACTTTGACTATTTAAAGTCAAAACACACTAAACCAAACACTCCTTTATACTTAGACAGATTTCATTTGGGCTTATGAAATTAAGATCAATTAACAAGACCTTTTTACAGATATCTATAAGCTTATAAAACTAAGATAATAAGCTTAAATCCACAATCCAATTTAAGAATCTAAAGCTTAAGCTACTATTTTTTGTTTTTTAAAAAAAAAGACCATGGATTTTTAAAGACAAGTAATGAAAATTTAAGAGCTAAGCTATCTAAGCTAAAAACAGATGAAAATTTATAACTAATAAGCACAAAGAGATAATTTTAAGCACAAATAAGCAACTAGATTAAGCAAATAAGCAGTTCTACACTAATAAGCAATTATTAAGCTATATATTGAAGAACAAAGGAAATTAAATGAGAACTTACTAGAAGCTTCAGCTTAACAGAAGCCAAAGGGCTCAAATGAGCTTATCAACAGCTCTGGCTTATCCTAAGATAAGCCAGTAGAGTCCATGGGAGCTCTTCCAAAGCTAGCTCCCCTTCCATAAGCTTATAAGTCCAAGTATCAAGGGTATTAAACTAATTTTATTTATTTAAGTAGATTAATAAGACTGAATTAAGCTCAATCTAAGCTTAGAGACTTAGAGAGCTAATAAGAGCTTATTGAGAGCTTATGAGTCATTAACATGAGAACACTAGAGCTATTTAAGAATTTATAACAATTTTATTAAAAGAAGACTGAATTTCATTTACTAAAAGCTTGTTACATTACTGGAAAGAGATTACAATAGGAATTTGAAGAAAATACATGAAAATTTCATAAGCTAAACTAAATTAAGCTAAAAAAATACAAGAAAAGAAGATGCTCATGTGTGTGTGAGTGAGGGCCTTTTATAGCTGATGCTGAAGGTTCTAGCCTCTTGCTTTCTTCCCACGCTCTTTCTAATCTCTGCCATTCATTCTTCCCAATGATTGGTAAGTTATCTTGGGCCGTTAGATCACTAAATGATCTCACACGGATTGCCAGCGTGACAATCCGTGATTGAGACATTTGTGTTTGTTCTGTGAGTGATAGTATAGTAAAATCCCTCTTCTCTTGTGCTTTCTTTACATCCACGTGGCATTCCCTTGCTAAGTGAACCAAAAAGAGCTCATGAAATGACTATTAAACCCTGCCATCTTGTACTAGAGCTCTTGAATTATCGTTTTCACCCTTTGATTTTGAGAAACCCTTTGATATTAGGAGAGGGCATGTTTGGGACGATGATGAACAGTAATAACTTGAGTTCGCGCCTATTTTTAACTGAACGAGTAAAAGGGTGGGATGAGTTTGAGATTATGGCAATTTCAGTCCCTGTCTTTGTTTTAATAAAGTGTAATGTTTAAATGACTTTCAATAATGGAAGAAATGGCCCTTGGATTTTTATAAAAGGTTATGGGCTAAGGTTTTAGGCTTTGGATCTGGGTGAGGTTTTTAGGGATAATGGGCCCATTTAGACTTCAAGGACCATTGTGAACTTTTGAAAAACTTGATGGCTTGGATTTGAACTTTTAAGATTTTGTCTTCTAGTGTTGACTTTGATTTGGTTTGATTTCCCGGCTTTTTCTTTTGGCTCTTCGTTTCCCGTTTCTTGTTTGCCCGTTTTGAATGTTTTATGTGATTTTGTATATCCGTATACCCTGCATCACCACAAAACACAAAAACAAGCATATTTTTGCCATTTTCACTGTGTTTTTGGTCATTTAGGGCTATTTTTGGTATTAATGGATATGTATATTTTACACCTATCAGTTATGTAGAGGTGATTAGGACAAAACGATGCTTAAATAGAAAATCCTTAACTTTGGTTAGGACACATTTTCATAAACCAAAACTTTTTCTAAAGTCTACTTGAGGACAAGTAGGATTCAAATGGGGGGATATTTGATAACATCAATAACGTCACTTTATTATATCATTTATCCCATCTGTTTTGCCCACTTTTATATAATTATTGCATTATTTGGTACTTAATTGCTTCAAAGTTGATAAATGCAGTAATTCAGGAGTGTTTTGTGAAGACGAGCTAAAAGGCACATAATTTGGAGCTAAAACGAATATATTTGAAGATTGCTAAAATTTCACCAATACGTCGCATCCAACTAAAGAGATACGGCGTATCTGCGCCAAGACTTCACAAGAAAACGCGTTTGACCAATTCCCAATCACGCGTATTCATCTTTGTTGTTACATTATTGTCTTATCTATGAAGATAACTATCGAAGATACAGTAAATTCAAGGAAATGGGAATGATATCAAAGATTATTATGAACGTAGCCCGCACTCTAAGGATTCCAGCCCAATACACGTATCGACCTTTGGATACGCGTATCAAGTTCTTTTTCATAAATATAAATAGAAGACTCAAAAAATGAGTTTTCTGTTTGCAATATCATATTCTTTATACCTTACTCATAAAGATGAATTTAAGAAGAGAAGATCAGACCAAGGTCAGCATTGGTCACGAATCTAGAGCACATCATGTAATTTTTACTCCTTAATCGTTTGATTTTCATTGTTTGATTTACGCTTGTTATTACAATGGTTGTGGGCTAATACCCTTCCGGGTATTAGCCCATCTTAATAGAAAGTTCAATGTTGATTTGTTTTAAAATCGATTCTTAATTTATCGTTGATTGTTTATTTTATATTTATCACCTCATCATGTTTATCGTGTTTGAATATGCACCTATCATTCAACTGGATTTGTGATAGGACCAAGTAATCTAAATACGGGATAGCTCTACTATTTCATGTTCATATGTCTTGGACAATAGGATCACAAATAACGTTCTGTCTTTGTCTTTGAATTATGAGCTTAGTTAGACCGGTAGGTGACCCGTTTATGTTTCAGCAATCATGCTCTTAATTTACTGATAAAGATTGGAATAGTAGACTACCAGTATATAAAACACCATCAAACATAATAGTGGGTTGTCCGTTGGGCTAGGGTTTGAATGATCACCATTGCTTTATTCTCTAAGATAGATTATAATTAAAAATAACTGGATGTTATTGCGGATGAGTTTAATGTGGCGGATTATCGTGTCTAGGTCTTAGGACTGATGTCCCGCCTAAGTTTAAGAATGATTTGCGCTTGAGATAAGTAAATCATTGCACTAAAACAAACAAACCAGCATTGAACCGGATTTAATATGGCTAATACAGTTTTTTATCATTTTGCTTGTACCGCTTTTCTATCTTCTAATTTTATTCTTTTGTGTTTATTGTATATTGAATTGGTATTTGTTTCTACCAAACCTGTGCCAGTCTCTCAGGCTGAAAACCCCCATATTATTAGACAATGTACATAGCATAGGGTTAACTAGTAAATAAACTAATTAAAATACTAAAAGAATATTGTGTTTGATTTTTCCACTCTTAGTGTTCGACGCCCTTACTTACGTTAACTCAATCTTCGACGGGTACACTGCTCGTTAAAGTGTTGTTTTAGGTTTGTCGGGTAAATATAAATTTAAAACTTGATAATCAAATAATTGACCCTACACGACAGCACATCACCCAAGTTAATTATTTAGTACATGATTGCTAATTATCCTTGTAAATACAGTTTTGGGACAATTGGGATACATGGTAGTATTTATCGTATGAAGAATTGGGGAAGAAGTAATTTATTACCTCCAATAAAGCTCAATAAGCTCCATGTTATTTTGATCTAACTCAATTTGGGTCATTAGTTAGATTGTAAATATCGAGTATGTAAAAGTTCAAGTGTAGGGGCGTATCTATAAACCCCCATGATGTATTATATGTTTAAGCAATGGTAGGGCAAAAGTGTACAAAAAAATATATGGAAAAGAAAGAACAAAAATTCAAAAAAGATATATATAAAAAAGTAAACAAAAATATACGGGCTGCCATTTGCTTATGTTTATGTTTATCATAGAGTCAAGAAAAGAAAAATAAAGAGATTGATGTAGAGTTTTGTAAAGTTTGTATATCTTGTCCGAGTCCTTGGCTTAGCAACCCAACCAACGTGTATTCGTATAAATAATTAGCTAACCCTTCCACTCCAAATTCACCCAAAAGTCACTCCCAAAATGTATCCCATCCATTTCTATTTCTGTTAATGTTATCTTACACCTACACCCCATAACCCTTTAAAAAGACCTCTTTGATAGTAATGATTAATACTTGCGCCTAGCGGTGAAGGTTTGATCCTTTACCAAGCCTTTGTTAATTTATATGCAACGACATGTAATGAGTGTTAATTTTCTGTTTCTCATAGTATTTATAACTTATTATACACCCGAGTGAAAGAAAGAATCCCAAACACTTATGTGAGGTTGCTCGTATATGCTTTCATGCTTTTAATTAGTGGTCTAGAAGGTTGTGTTGTTAACTGTTTGAAAGGAGTAGGTTAAATGACCCTAATATTACTATTGTCTAGGAAGAAAAGCCCATTTGCTTGAGGACAAGCAAATCCCAAGTGTAGGTGATTCAATATAATATATATAATATATTTATACCAAATAGTAATAATATAGAGGATGTAATCCGTTGATATGACAATTTATTTAGGCAAAAGTATAGTTTTATCTCCCGGATGTCGTATCCCGACGAGAGATGAATTTGAAATCCACGAAAGTATTTTGTTTGATGCTTGAATATCGAATATTTTTGTTTTTGGATTAAAACTAAAAAAAATTAACAAAAATAAACTACATAAAAACTAGATAGCAAATAGCAAGCAATTAAACAAAGAACGATATATTATAAAAGATATGTTTGCTAAGTGTATTGATTAAGATCCTTAAATGTGAATTAAACTACAAATTAAGTACTTATATGATGAATAATATCTTTCTAAACAAATTGTTTGCTCACAGGTTGGCTTATTATTGAAAATATACTTTTTATTAAGATATCGATTACTAAATTAATGCCTAATTATTCTTGCGGCTTTTGCCCGCTTGAATAACCAAAACATTAATTTAAGTAATATAAAAAATCACTAATCAATATTTTCCCTTTTTTATTAATCACACTTAATTCACTAAGCAATTTAACACTTAACAAAGCATATGAGAAAATTCTACTCACCTAAGCATACTTTATCAACAAATAAGCAAAAATATAATTCATTTTAAGCAAACTAATTTCTAAAACTATAGTATGAAAAAAGTAAAGAGATGAAACCGAATGATGAACCAAATCGAATATTAAACCACCCACTCTTATAAACTTGATTAAAATTTTAAAGTTTAAGACTTTATTAGTTTCAATTTCACTAATTAATCAATAAAGTTTTGAGCTTTATTAATTAATAAGCTAGTTAAAAACTTAAAAAGCTTGGACAACTTTATAGGAAACTAGTTTAGAAGAACCATAAGCTCCTCGCCTAAGTGTAGAATAAGATCCATCAACAATAAAACAAACAAAGTTAAAGTGCACAATAAACAATAAGCTATTAAGACAAAATAAGCTAGATATTATTCTAAAGACAATAAGCTAATAAAAAGATGAAAACTTTAGATCTAAATCTACCCGAAACTAAGGTGTTCAATCAAGTGAACTCGGATCGGGTATAATTAAGGATTTAGATCTAAGAAAAATAAGCTAGAATTAAAAAGCAACCAACTTTATGCTAGAAAATAAGCTAAAATTAATAGATCCAAATCCACCCGAAACTAAGTTGTTCAATCAAGTGAACTCGGATCGGGTTTGATTAAGGATTGGATCTAAAAAAACAAGCTTGACTAAAAATAAGCAATCGAAAATAAGCTAAAATAACCTCACAAGAAAAGCTCTAAATCAAAAACAATATAAAATAAGCTAGTCTAAATAAGCTATGAAAGTAGCTAATTAGAATATAAGCTTAAGAGAAGGGATCCAAAAATAAACTATAAGCATGAGCTTATTTGGAAATAAGCAAAAGAAAAGAAGGAGTAGAAGAATAAGCATAAAAAGAAAATAAGCATTAAGAAAAACCAACCTTAATAAAAAGCATCTTCATTCATAAAATAAGCTAATACAATAAGTTGAGAGGATAAGCTAAAAGCTTTTACAATAAGCCCAAAATAATCTAAATTATTCTACTCCTACTCCTAAAACTAACACTACAACTACTATGTGTAAAATAAATCCTACAATCTAACACCCCAAATAATGAGTTGTTGTGTCCAATTTATAGCCCAAAGTGACTGGGGGTATTTTTGTCCATTCAAGTCTTTAACCACTCATATTACCAGATCTGAGGGTATTTTAGTCTTCATGCATGCCAGCTAATCAACATCAATTCATAGCCATAATTTCATGCTTGGATCAAACGCATTCCTTTATGGCCAATGATTACCTCGTACATCTATAACCTTGTATTGGCTACAGTACCTAGGACTGGCACGTGTCAGCATTTGATTGGACAGCCGCTACCTCCACATTACATGTTAGACACATCAGACATACCACGTGGTAGGCTGTCATTGGACAACCGCCATGACGTGGCATTCCACGTGGCAGTCCACGTGGACGGTCAATGCAGTTCAACCACGGTAACGCTGTCGGAACCCGGTCAACAGGAGGTCAGACCATCGTTGACATAACCGCCACAGGTAACCACCGGTCAAGGTCAGCGGTCATGTGTCGTGTCATGGGCCGGGTCTGGATTGGGTTGGGTCCGGGTCTGGATCGGTTCGGGTCCAGGTCCACCACGTGGCACCATAAGAGATCAATTTCAGGTTTGCTACGAATGGGACTTGACCTCAAGACCTTAAGGTCAAGAGTTTAAGCAAACCCACACTACCAGCTGAGCTAGAGCATGGATTGTTATATATATGCATCATTAACCTTTTATTAACTAGTTTATTTGGTCCAGGTTTATTTATTAAGAAAGGTTCAAAATAGGCGTGAAAGGTTCAAATACAAAAAGTTCAAATACGAAAGGTCGGTACCGTTAGACTCGTAATTCCGTGCTCTTTCCAATGGTATGATCGTGGGATATTCATGACTTCGTTTGAACCTCGATAAACGTGAAAACGTCATCGAAAGTCACCCGAAAATTACCGTTTTTCCTTCGTTTTCAATCCTTTGTACCTGTAAGACATAAAAACATAAACCAAACATATTTGCAACATAATTACTCATGTTTTAGTGTTTTAGTCCGTTTATTAGCATTTTTCGGGGTACAAATTGTTAGGAATTATTAATTTTGTAATAGTTATTATTCCTTCTGGTAGAACATTTATAGTTCTTGCTAGCAGGTATTTGTTAAAAAAAAAAAAAAAAAAAAAAAACAAACTAAAAAAAATTTAATAAAAAAAACTTTCCTGCTGTAGAGTTATATATGTTCTGCTGTAGTAAATTAGGATCCTGCTGGTAGCATAGTTCATGCTGTCAGTAGTAATAGTCAACCCGTATATTTAGTAGTTAGTTGAGAATAAGGGATATGCATGAGATATATTAATGAGCTTCGTAAACCTAACGTAGTATCCTTGAATGGTTTCTCCTTTGATTTGACGGAAGTGTTCAAATTCATCGTATACTACGTTAGGTTTACGAAGCTTATTAATGACACTTCCGTCAAATGTGTTTCTATATGAAGCTCATTAATGAGCTTCGTCAAATGTGTTTCTATATGAGGCTTATATAGTTCTTAAAAAATACCGGGTATTAGTACCCGGATTAATACCGAAAATCATACTATTAACTATTAAACTACGAGCTATAATAAACAGTAAAATACACGGGGTGACCGAGTCTTTTTTTAATATCTAACAGTCTCTGTAAAAGAAGAGCCTTTTTCAAAACAATTTAAGATAACCATCTCAAAATCCTTAACAATGACTTCATCCTCAGCAGATGAATCACAAAACCATCCTGAAAAAACTCAAACACAAAATGTCCAACAAATTGTTACAACTACTGTCTCAAACAACAATGCAAAATTTCCTTACTTAAAGAAGGATGAATATGAGACGTGGGCCATGAAGATGGAGTACTGGATCATGAACAGTGATCACCATTTGTGGAATGTTGTTCTGAATGGGAACATCAAAAAGAATGTTAGAACAGATCCAAAGGGAAACATCATCATTCTTCCTCCTGTCTCTACTGAAGAACAGATTGTTGTTCAGAGAGAGACCAAAGCAAGGACCTTATTGCTTCAGTCTCTCCCTGAAGATCATATGGGTAACTTCCATCACTTGGATGATGCAAGGGATATCTGGTTGGCTGTCAAAGCCAGATTTGGAGGTAATGAAGAATCCAAGAAGATGAGGAAGTCCATGCTGAAGCAGGAATTTCAAGAGTTTAGGGTCTCTGAAGATGAAGGTCTGCATAAGGGATATGACAGGTTTCAAAAAATATTGAGTCAACTCAATCAGCTTCAAGCAAAACCAGACAATGAAGATTGTAATATCAAATTCCTTAGAGCCTTGCCTTCCTCTTGGTCACAGGTAGCTATCACTCTTAAAGCAAAGGGTGGTCTAGACTATCTGAACTTTGATGACCTTTACAACAAGCTTAAGTCTCTTGAGATTGATATCAAATGAGGCTCAAGCTATAAATCAAATCATAGTGCAGCTCCATCTCACTCAGCCTTTGTTAGCACAACTAGTGGTAATAACAAGATGTCATATGCTAAAACTTCGAAACAATCATCTTCATACATATCTGCATCACCAGGTTCCAATGTTTCACATTTTAACTCTGGTAATGTAATGGAAGATGTTCTCCATTCCTTTGTTGCTGAAAGTGATCAGCAGATAATTTATAAATATTTTGATCAGATTGGAAAACTGGATTTGGAGGAATTGGACATCAAATGGAAATGGCAATGTTATCTGTTAGAGTTAACAGATTTGAAAAGAAGGCTGGAAGGAAGATGAATTTTAACAACAGGGATGCTGCTAGGTTTGATAAGAAGAAGGTCAGATGCTATAAGTGTTCTCAATTGGGTCATTTTGCTAGGGAGTATCCAATGCAAGGTACTCTGCATTCAAGATTAAGGAATTGGAACAAGATAAGCTAGTTGATCCCAAAGCCTTGCTATCTGTAGATTCAATGGTGAAATGGTCAGATCATGAGGAGAGTGCTGATGAGAATGCTTCTCAAGTATATGGCATGATTGCTAGACGTGATGATGAAGATGAGGTTGCTGGTGAATTTGCTCTCATGGGTGTCACTTCTCAGGTACAAACTTGTCCTTTTGGTTGTCATAATAAATATGCTGAACTTAAAAGGGAATTTGATGATTTAGAAGTTCAATATAAGGAATATTATATTCAAGTTTAGGGATATAAAAATAGCCTTAAAACTCTAGAACAACAAAAGGCATGGTACCAAAGTAATCAGTTAGCTTATGAGGAAAAGGTTAAGGTTTTGAAAAGAGATTTAGAAAATACAATTAACTTGTTAAAATATTCTGAAAGTATAAATAATAATGTAAACTTAGAAAAACAGGAGTTGCAGACAAAGCTAAACAATACTTTGGCTAAATTCGCTAAATGGAAATAATCGTAAAAACCTAGCCAAATTAGTTTAT
>BQNB010012550.1:5763-75971 GCA_026074375.1 Tanacetum coccineum
TAGGTTTAAGCTTGCGGATAGTGTTCCTAAACAGGGTGGTATATTTGGTGATTGTGGTGTATGGGTTTGTATCTCTTTATATCGTTTGTCGCATGGCTTATCTTTGGATGTTGAAGATCCTGTTAACGTTGCGCTGGCATATCATGAGAAGATGGTTCGTTTTTATTTTTCTCACAAAATTTCTACGTGTTAAATCATTTGTAATTCAAATATTTTGACTAATATTTTGTATTAGTGACTTTATTTTTGTGACTAATTTTTGACTATTTTGATCTTACTGTATTGTTACTGAAAACAAACACAGAAACACAGTTGTTAATCAAACTATGTGAAACAACAACCTAGAGCTTTTTAAAAGTAAGAACAACCTAGAGTTTTTTAATCAAGCTAGAATGACAGTTTCCAAGTTTAATACATAAACATAACAAAATAAGTAAACAAGGATATGTAACCTTTCATGAAACATATTTGAAATACTTAATAGTAATAACAACCTAGTGTTTTTTATGATCCTTAACTGATTCTCAGAGAAGGCTACATAAATTCAACCGTTGTGTGTATGTTGTTTCTCAAAGTGGCTTGTCTTTTGAGTTTTTGTACACGTAACCTTTTGTACATAGTTATGGCTTTTTCGTTTATTATCAAAGTGTTACCCAAAGCCCACTAAAATGAAGCCCATTCAAGTAACATCTTAAGAAGCCCACATCATTAATTTTAAGAAGCCCACAACATATAATTACCAACACCGGGCTTAATGGTAACATCTTAAGATATTTTTTTTACTAGTAATTATCATTAATTTGATTTGATTGTTACCCGGCTGATCTGTACCCTTTAGAATCGTTTGCAATGATGGTTCCTCAGGTATGATTTCCAACACATAACAAGTCTTTATATATAACTCACAGTTATCCTAACTACACCAAATACTACAACTATAGTTAACCCAATATCTAAACTTGTATCTTATCATATTTTTCAATGGCATCTTCTAGTACATCAGGTACATCAAGGGCTGTTGCCGTGCGTGCTCTGGATGAGTTAGCTGTTGTAAGTGGTGAGACTAAGCTTCCCAACTACATGAGGTTCTTTTCTTGCAACAAGTTGCAGAAGCCAAAGCTTTTGCAAAATTGATCCGTGAAAAAGCTGATAATGCTAGGGCTTGTTTAGCCATGTTGGTTGTTATGATCAGAGAGTTAGAGGCCAAGGATGATAGTTTGATGGGTTTTAATATCTTGGATTGTTTGAAGCAAATCAAAGAGCTTGAAAACATTATGCTTAAAGCCTTATTAGACTTGATTGCTCATGCAGAGGAAGCTATCCGCTTGAAGGAAGGACACGTGGATTTCATGGACTTAGAGATTGACCATTAATAGGCAAGTTGTATGTTGTGTCTTTTGGTATGCTGATGATGTTTTTAGTTTATTTTGTGTTTTAAATATTGAAGTTGTGGTTTATCTTGTTATGTGTATATGGTAAACCTCTATTTATGAAGTTGTAATGATGAATATTATGTATGAATGGTAAAAACACCAATCTTATCTAAGAATTGAATGCCAATGTTATAATGGATTTTGTGTTTATTTGCATATACTTATGGGGTGTATAGGCTGGTTGAGTTTATTGTTTTTGCAGGTTAAGGTGTGTTTAGATTTTGGGCAACTGTTAATTAGAAGTGTTCGTATAATGAGACTTTTATCAGGGCAACTAAAACAACATAAGCTCATAAGCCCAAAAACAAGCATAAACAAACACCCCCTTAGACAAACTCCTTGTTTGATTATTTGTTTCCGTGACTGATATAAGCTGTTTAAAGCAAGCATGTCAAAGTCAATCTTGTTTCTAAAACAATAAAACACGCAAGCTGTTTAAATAAGTGGATGCATCTTGATAGTATCTTACTATCCTTTTTCCGTGACTAATAGTATTGACTTGATAGTTGATGGTTGATGGTTGATACTTGATTGTATTAGGTACGTATCTTACTGGCCTTGTCGATTTTAGAAGTTGATTGAAAATTATATTAGTTAATTGTTAGCATTACAATCTTGAGCTATGAAATGCATAGGAGATGCATGATTTAGTTCTTTCATAGGTTCAGTTTGATTGCCTTGTTTATGTGTCTGAAGTTCCCCTACTGAGTTTCTGTCTAAAGATGGGGTGGTTTATCTTGTAATGGTATATGGTAAACCTCTGTTTATGAAGTTGTAATGATGAATATTCTTTCTGCCATTATGTAGAAATAATTTAGTATACATATGCAGAAAAGGAATGACAAAATTTGCATACAAGGAATGACAAAATTTATCTTTGTAACTTTATGGTTCATATGAAGAAAAAGAATGACAAAATTTGCATACATAATCATTTCATTTCACAAAAGGATTAGAATCAACATTACAGGGTTCAAAGTGTTGGGAATTAAAGGGCTTCTACAAGTTTATACTGCTTGAAGGACTTAGTGTTGTTATTGAATATTGAAGAATATAAACTAAGTCATTAGTACTGCCAATTGTAGTATTAGTACTGATGGTTACAGTTAGTACTGCCAGTACTAAAAGATAGTCACTTAGTACTGCTAGCTTTGTATTAAAACTGTTAGTATAGAATGATTAGTACTGCTTACGTGATATGCATGAGATATATTAGGAATAGATATGCATGATCACTTAACGCGTTTTGTAAGCTCATTATGGTTTCCTTGGTGTATAAAAGGAACCCTACGGCACTAGTTAGATATACAAGTTTCACAAATATTAATAGTTAGTAATCTGTAATCTAGCAGATTAATAGTAATCAAAGTTCTGTTTTATTCATTGTTCTTCTTAGCAATATAAGTTAGTTTCCGCATAGCTTATATTGTTCATAGTCATTGTTTCTCTTGTAGTTAGTTTGGATCTATCCAGATTGGCTACCACCCTTAACAGGCTAAAAAGATCTATTAAGTCTGGGATCTACAAGTGGTATCAGAGCTTGTAGAAAAACTTTGAGTAAGAAGAACCAAAACACATAAGTTATAAACCTTTACCTTTTTGATCTATTCAATGGCAGGATCAGATGATGAAAATCCACCACCACCACCACAAACACCAACACAACAAGCCCCTCACACTGTGTCAGCCATTAAACTCCCTATTCTAAAGAAAGGAGAGTATGACATTTGGGCCATGAAAATGGAAGATTACTTGAGCCATACAGACTATCCTATATGGGAAGTCATACAAAAAGGAAATGGTCCTATAAGTGTCTCAACAAATACAAATGGAGCAATAAATGTTCTGCCTCCTAAAACTGCTGAAGAAATTTTAGCCTGAGAAAGAGAAAGAAAGGCAAGGACCACCTTGCTTATGGCTTTACCAGAAGATCATTTAGCAAAATTTCATAAGATGACTGATGCTAAAGAGATGTGGGATGCTATCAAATCCAGATTTGGTGGCAATGATGAATCAAAGAAGATGCAGAAATATATTTTAAAGCAACAGTTTGAAGGCTTTTTTGTATCCAACTCAGAAGGATTGCACAAAGGTTATGACAGGTTTCAGAGTCTTCTGAGTCAACTTGAGATTCATGGTGCAGGTGTCTCCACTGAAGATGCCAATCAGAAGTTCCTTAGGTCTTTACCTTCTTCCTGGTCCCAAGTATCCTTAGTCATGAGGACCAAGCCAGGAGTGGATAGTCTTAGTATTGATGATCTCTATAACAATCTTAGAGTCTTTGAGTCTGATATTAAAGGCTCTACTGGATCATCTTCTAGTGCACAGAATGTCGCCTTTGTTTCTTCTGAAAGCACTAGCAGTACTAATGATGTTAGTACTGCTTATGGTGTTTCTACTTCTTCTGGCTACAACTCACAAAGGGAAAACTCTTCATCATACACTGATGAACTCATGTACTCATTCTTTGCTAATCAATCCAGTGGTCCACATTTGGATCATGAAGATCTGGAGCAGCTTGATGAGTTTGATTTAGAAGAGATGGACTTGAAATGGCAAGTGGCCATGATTTCCATGAGATTGAAGAAGTTCTACAAGAAGACAGGGAGAAAGCTGCATTTTGATGCCAAGGAACCAGTTGGATTTGACAAGACCAAAGTCGAATGCTACAATTGTCACAAGAAAGGGCATTTTGCTAGAGAGTGCAGATCAAAAGGGAACAATAGATATAGAGCAAAAGACAATGGGAGGAGACCTGGAAAACAGGAGGAACCTAAAGCTTTGGTAACTCTTGATGGAGAAGGTGTTGATTGGAATGGTTATGCAGAGGATGAACAAGAGAACTTTGCTTTGATGGCTTACAGCAATTTAGGCTCAGACACTGATGGCTTACAGCAATTTATGCTAAACTTAAAAAATTATATGATTAACAAAGAGAACAACTTGGTGATGCTAGTATAGAAATTCAATGTAACACCCCTAAATTGGGTCGCAGCGGAATAAGGGTCCGGGGCGTATTACTTCATAGATCAATAACACAAGATGTATATAGAACGACCAAAAAGTCATTTAAAACCGATACATTGGATTTAACAAAGTATTTGTTACATAAGCCCGAAGCTTTACTTGTTTAAAATACAAAGATTTCTAGCCTATAACAGATATACAAAACGTAATGCGACAAAATCTTTAATGCATGATATCCAAATCAAAACCTCAAATGTATCCCTTGCACCTCATGCTTATTGACCCCCTGAAAAACATTGCTTTAAAACGTCAACAATAATGTTGGTGAATTCATAGGTTTGATAAATCGTAAATTGTAGGACCACAAGATTTCCCAAGTGTATGATAATGCAACAGATGCAGACATCATATAAATGTAATTACGTTGCCCTAAGCTCATGACACTGAAGCTCGACATTAATGAATACCATATAAATGGCCTACATTGCCCGTGATGATGTTCTAACCCGCAACATCCTATGTTCGACAATTGGGTATTTGTTCGTTGCCCGAAGTGATAGCTAATACCCGAACGGGGATGCCTATAAAAGAGAGATATTTCAATAACATTCATGCTCACAGTCCAGTAATTCACAGTTCATGATAATGGGCTCTGATAGGGTTATCGCTCGCTACTTAGGCAACACATAATCATAATGTAAAGTATCCAATTATGTCCCGTTGTAAAAACATTTGCATTTTCTCACCTTAAAAAACTTATTAAAACAAAGCTTGTTATAAACGTGGGGCCTATCGAATACTAACCACAGCAGTGAAGTGATTGAGTTATAATCGAGTAAGTGAAATAACGAGTCAGAACAAAATCCGAGGCAACCTAATCAAACATAAGTCGTAGATAATGTACTATGTACTTCGATAACTAATACGCGTATATACAATCCTTTATAAGCTCATCACCATTATTTGTAATTTAAAAATGTTTTGTTACTTAAGTGAAAATCGTTTATAAATTTATCGTTATCGGTAAAACTAGCATAACTTTCCCGTTTTAAACCCGTTTCTCGCGTTTCTTACGTCCACGTCTTCGTATTAAGATGATATTTAAAAATATTATATTTTTATATTTCATAACCTTCTGATGAACAAAACTTTTACAGTTTATGACAGTTTATAAATTTACCTTTATAAATTTAATTGTCGTAAAACCCGTAAATGCAACAACTTATTCGTTTTAATCTCGATTTTAGCGATTCCTTCCAGTACATCTTCGTTATTAAAATTATCACATTTTTATAAAGTGGGGTCTGCTGATGAACAGTAACTTTTTTACTACGTATTTTATTCGTTTTAGCTCCATTTTTAGTAATTATTTCGAGCACGTTCTCGTAATTGAAAGTTCTATTTATTTATGAGGTTTACAAAAATAAATGTTTCTGTCATGAACAGTAACTTTTTATAAAATTTATTTTATAAAAGTGTTAATTATCGTAAACTCGCAAAATTCATAACTTCTTCATTATTGATTGAAAAATTACGATTCTTAGCATTTTGGAATCCTAAAAATGTGTACAATCTGTTAAAATGTTAAACTTTCTGTTTTAGAAGTATTTTATAACTTGCTTTTATAAAGTTTATTTTATAAAACTGTTATTAACGTAAATCGTGTTTTTATCGTATCTTTTTCGTTATTAATCTGTTTTTCGAGTTACTTACCTTTTTGGAATCTTCACGAGACGTATTATTTGTTTAAAAGGTCAAACCTACTAATTTAAATGCGAAATCCAAGCAGCCCTTTTAATATCAATATGTATAGTTTTATATAAAGCTTATTTTTATGTACTTTTTAATCTTGCAACTTACTACAAGTCTTTTATACCATATATATTATATGTGTTACATAGAATAAAGTCCATTAGTACATTCATTGCCCTCACAAGTCCATGGTAACAAGATTAACAAGCTTACAAAGTTATTTATACACTTTTACTTGTAGCTTTTTAAGCAAATCATTAAAAACCCTAATCTTGCATTAACACTTTTTAAGTTTAACCAAGATTGTAAAACACTTATGTATATATTTATAACCTTATAATATCATCCATATAACATATGTATAAGTTCACAAAATCATGTTTACAAGAAAAATCCACTTTTACAAGTTAAACATGTCCTAAATGATGATTTTGCTACATAGAACATCATATATATATAAACTCATGAAATGAAAAGATAACGGTTTTTAGATAACCTTATGATGAACAATGATGATGAGAAATATGTGCTAAACCCTTGTTTAGACTTTAAACCCAAGCTTGCAAGAATGAAACCCTAATTATTCCCAGGAAACCCTAATCTTGTAAATACTTGCTTACACCTTGCAAATGCTTAACCAATACTTTAAAACACCTTAGTATGTCTTAGGAATAATGTGTGAATGTTTGCATGGTCTTAGAAAATGAAGGTATGGATTAAGTAAAATGGGTGTTTGATGTCGTGGGTTGATAAGGAGGGAAAGGGAGGAAAAATTGAACTTTTTGTTAAGTGTTATGTGAAGTGAATGCTATCTCTCACTAGAATACATGTATATATGATATAGATTAGTAAAAAAGGTGGTGAACAATACCATAAAGACTTTCAAAGGGGGTGGGGGGATGGCCGACTATGGGCAAAAAGTTGTGACTAGTGGTCAAAACCACTAGTCATGCTTATAAGTCTTCACTAACTCTTCCATGTACATGCCTTATATGTTTCTATGTCCCGTGGCTAGGAGGGAAGGCTTCTAGAAGTCTTTTGATTATTTACAAAGTATTTAGTATCATACATGTAAGTTACTAGTTGTAGATATTACATAAAGAGTTTATTTGTACATGTTTATGCCTTGGTTGGTTTTTCTTATGTACAAAGTGACATATGATATTAACTTGGGTAAAGTTTAATAAAACTTTGGGTATTGGGTACAATCGTGGGTATTGTTGAAGCGTAGAATTTTTTGTGGTTCCGGGTATGCCTAAACTTAATTTATCGCGAAACGTAAACACTTTACGTAACCGATAAAAATAAAATAAACAAAGACCATAATTATTCTCAAAATAATTATTTAATACTTGATTGATGTAAACGTTTAATTGTTTGATGCCCGTTTACATTGATTGATCATTTTTAGCTTACGCAATTTAACTTAACGATTACGATTATAAGCAAACGCGTACAATACTAAAAATACATAGTGAATTTATTAACGACGTGAATGACCCTAAAACACGGGGTGTTATAGTCTCCCCCAGTTAGGTGAGCCTTGTCCTCAAGGCTTAAGACGCGACACTTGACGACGGTGTAAACTCAGGACCTCGCTTGGAGTTCCATCGAACCTTGACTAAAGGGATGCGGCTTCGCTTCAATCGTTTAACTTCACGGTCCACGATCTCGACGGGTTCCTCGACAAACTATAGCTTGTCATCAAAATGAAGTCCATCTAACAGAATGGCTAACGGTTCATCGGCATAACACTTCTTCAAATTGGATACATGAAATGTATTGTGAACCCTGCTCAGCTCTTCTGGAAGCTCGAGCTTGTAAGCAACCTCTCCAACCTTTTCTAACACCTTGAAAGGTCTAACATATCTGGGATTTAGCTTCCCCCGTTTGCCAAAACGTACGACCCCTTTCCAAGGCGAAACTTTAAGCATAACATTATCCCCAATTTGGAAATCCATCAGCTTACACTTTAAATTAGGCGTAGCTCTTTTGCCTATCACGGGCGGCTTGCATCCTTTGCTTGATTTGGACGATCTTTTCGGTCGTTTCTTGAATTAGTTCTGGACCGAGGATTTGAGCTTCTCCAACTTCGGTCCAACAAACAGGTGAACGACACTTTCAACCATAAAGTGCTTCAAATGGTGCAGCCTTGATGCTAGCGTGATAAATTGTTATATGAGAACTCACCCACGCAAATGGTTAACCCAACCTTCCAACCCTTTCCAAAGTCGATTGCACAAGCACGCAGCATATCCTCGAGAGTTTGAATAGTCCTCTCGCTTTGTCCATCCGTTTGTGGATGATACGCAGTACTCATATCCAAGTTAGTACCCAAAGCATTCTGAAGTGACTTCCAGAAATTTGATGCGAACCTCGGGTCGCGATCACAAATGATTGAGACAGGTATTCCATGTCTCGTGACAACCTCCTTTAGGTACATTCTTGCAAGTTTATCCAAAGGATCAGTCTCTCTCATCGGTACGAAGATTGCAGACTTAGTGAGTCGGTCAACGATCACCCAAATAGTGTCGTAGCCTTGCGACGACTTAGGAAGCTTCATGACAAAATCCATAGTGATGTTGTCCCACTTCCATTCAGGTATCTTGGGTTGTACCAACAATCCTGATGGTCTTTGATGTTCGGCCTTGACCTTAGCACAGGTCAAACACTTGCTAACATAGGTGGCGATGTCGGCTTTCATATTGGGCCACCAATATAGCTTCTTCATATCTTGGTACATCTTGTCGGAACCCGAATGAATAGAGTATTTTGACTTGTGGGACTCGTACATAATCATAGTCCTCAAGTCTCCATAACATGGTAACCAACTCCTGCCATTGAAGCATAGAGTTCCATCCGCACGCGGTTCCAACTTTTCCTTTCTAACTTTCTCCGGATCCTTAGCATTTTCAAGCAACATGCCTCCAACATCTTCGTTCTTGATGTTCTCTGGTTTTCGTGCTTCAGTCTGAGCATTCAAGATTTGTTTGGGAAGATCCAAGCCAATAGTCATGACTAAGGCTCGAACTCTTAATGGTTGATCTCTCTCCTTCCTGCTTAGAGCATCAGCAACAACGTTTGCCTTTCCCGGGTGATAACGAATCTCACAATCGTAATCACTGAGCAACTCCAACCAACGACGTTGCCTCATGTTCAACTCTTTTTGATTAAAAATATGTTGTAGACTCTTATGATCAGTGAACACCGTGCACTTGGTTCCATACAGCTAGTGCCTCCAAATCTTAAGAGCGAACACTACTGCTCCAAGTTCCAAATCATGAGTCGTATAGTTCTTCTCATGAATCTTCAGTTGGCGTGATGCATAAGCAATCACTTTTTCTCTTTGCATTAACACAGCACCCAACCCTTCTTTGAAGCATCGCAGTATGCAATAAAATATTTGCTTCCTTCAGGTAAGGCCAGGATTGGTGCACTGCACAACTTCTGCTTCAACAGTTGAAAAGCTGCTTCTTGTTTATCACCCCACTCAAACTTGACCTTCTTCTGAGTGAGCTTGGTCATTGGTTTGGCAATCTTCGAAAATCCTTCGATGAATCTTCGATAATACCCAGCAAGACCTAAAAATTGACGAATCTCCGTTGGTGACTTAGGAGATGCCCAATCTTTAATGGATTCGATCTTGGCGGGATCTACGTGAATACCCTGGCTGTCAATCACGTGACCAAGGAACTGTACTTTAGGAATCCAAAATTCACACTTGGAAAATTTGGCATACAACTCCTCTTTCTTAAGCAATTCTAAGATTAGCTTAAGGTGCTCTTCGTGTTCTTGCTTGTTCTTTGAATATATCAGAATATCGTCAATAAAGACAATCACGAATTTATCCAAATATGGTTTGCACACCCGATTCATAAGGTCCATGAATACGGCAGGTGCGTTTGTCAAACCAAACGGCATAACTTGAAATTCATAATGGCCGTAACGAGTTCTGAAGGCAGTCTTCGGAATGTCTTCTTCTCGAACCCTCAGTTGGTGATAACCTGACCTTAGGTCGATCTTCGAGTAGACACTCGACCCTTGAAGCTGATCAAATAAATCATCAATTCTGGGGAGTGGATAACGGTTCTTCACTGTCAGTTTGTTTAATTCCCGATAGTCAATGCACATCCGGAATGATCCATCCTTCTTCTTGACAAACAAGACCGGAGCTCCCCAGGGTGAGGAACTAGGTCTTATAAAGCCTTTGTCGGACAGCTCTTTCAGTTGCTCCGATAACTCTTTCATTTCGGAAGGCGCCAATCGATAAGGTGCCCGTGCTACAGGTGGCAGCAACCAGGGTACCCAAATCAATTTGGAAAACCTCCACTTGTGATCGGAGGAAGACCCGGTAAGTCCTCAGGAAATACTTCAGGAAAGTCTCGAACTATTGGCACGTCCTCAAGTCGCTTCTTCTCCGACTTGTCTTCAACCTCCTTTTGCAGTGACACGTGCCAAAAAGATAGAAAATCCTTTTTGCATGTACTTCTGTGTTTTAGTGCACGAAATGATGTTTTTATGTGTCACATTTCCATTGGTTACTTTCATGACGGTATGATTAAGGTTTTCATTTCCCCAGGGGATGCGGAACTTTCTTATCAGGCACACACAATGAAGCTTGGTACTTCGCCAATCCATTCCATACCCGTCTATAGCATCGAAACTACCAAGTTCTACAGGCATTAAGTTTATGTTGAATGGGTGGTTTAGGAAGTTTAATGTGCAACCCTTAAGGATAGTGTTTAACCCAATTATTCTCCCGTCAGCTAGTTCGACATCATAATAGTGATCTAGGGTAGATGGCGTGATGTCAATTTGGGAGCTAAATGCAGTAGACACAAAACTTCGATCGGCACCCGTATCAAATAAGATATAAGCATAGCGGTTGTTTAGAAGGAACGTACCCGCAACGACGTTGTCTGGGTTTGCCCCCGCATTTCCAACCACATACACCTTCGCTGGAGCCCTGTCATTCCCAGCTTGATTACCACGGTCATTGTTTCTCAGTTTTGGGCAGTTTCTTTTAAAGTGACCTTGAGCTCCGCACTCATAGCAACCATTTCCCTTCTGATTATTGTTGTTGTTGTTGCGGTTGTTGTTGTTAGCATTTGCAGGTCGGCTTCTACAATCCTTGGCCAGATGGCCAACCTTTTTGCAGTTATTGCACCTAGGTGGACAAGGACCTTCATGATTGTAATTACACTTGGAACACAGAGGTTTAGACCCGGCGTATGGTTTCCTGTCACTATTGCCTGCAGTGTAGGCCTGGCCTGTGTTCTGCCTCTTATTCTGCTGTTGTTGGTTTTGATTGTTCTTGGAAAGATCATCATACTTTCTTTTCTTTTCTGCCTGACGTTCAGCATAGGCATGGGTCTTCTCATCCATCAACTCAGTTGTAAACTCGATAGCCTCTTGCATGGTTTTCGGCTTTGATGCCTTTACACTGCCAAGTATCATATCGGGCAAGCCACCGATATACTTTTCAATCTTGTCTACCTCTTCTGGGAACATCCTGGAACACATCAAAGCTAGTTGCTGAAATCATCGATTATAGGCCACCACATCGGTGCCCTTAACCTTAAGATTCCACATCTCAGTCTCATTCTTCTTGATCTTACCCCTCGGGCAATATTTATCAGTCATCATTTTCTTCAGGGTTGCCCATGGCATGGCATGAGCTGCTTCAGGAGTAGTGGTCTTAACATGGGCATTCCACCATGTAAGAGCATCGTCTTGTAGAGTGCAAGTCACAAATTTGACTTGACAAGATGCTGTGCAATTGCTATGTAAGCACAGACTCATTTTCTCAAAAACCATCGAGTGAGTCCGACGACTCCCTCGGTGCCTTTAAAGTCCAAAGGTTTGCATATCAGAAATTCTGAGTAAGAGCATTCGCGAACAGCTTGTGCCGGCCTTGGTCCTGAACCATTGCTGTTATAGCCATTCCTAACTCTACTTGCTTCTGCTTCAGCCATTGCAGCAGCAACTCCTTGGTCAATTAAGGCCTGAAGTTGTGCCTCAGTAACAGTTGTGCGTGGTTGTTGTGGGGTGTGTGGACTGGTGTTGACCTTGTGGCTCTCTTTGGTGCCATTTTATTCAATCACAAGAAAACACAATACCCGTTAGATTTCAATATAATCATAACGAGACATAACATATGCATCATAAATAAAATAAGATCACATCGCACAGTGAAACATACAACCAACGCAAGATCGACATAACATAATACATCTATTCCATATATAATTTGGAAATAACATGGATCTGTTTGGTACACATGGATTTCCCTATCGCTAGGTACACCAAATGAAATCAACCTAGAGCGCCTTCTAGCTGGAGTTACCGTAATACTTAGTAGGCTATACAACAGAGCTAAACAAAAGGACAAAAGATCCATACCGCATTGCTACTCAAAAACAAAAAGATCTATACCGTCTGCTAGCTGGGAGTAACCCATAAAAACTTACAGACTGCATAGTAGTACAATCATACCTAAAGTTCTAGAATGCTCTCCAGTGTCCCCAATGTGTCAACCGTGCTCCAGTCTCCAGGCCTGGGTACGCAATGATATGCGAACAGCAAAATCATCTGCAGCCTGATGCTGCCACTCGTGGCGACGCACCTCAGTCTCTAATACTATAACTCGTGCCTCTAATGCCCTGTAGTAAGCTTCAGACCTAGCCAAGGCCTGACAGGTCTCCATACTCTCTTACTCATAAGCAAGTCTCTCTCTCCTTAATACCTCAATCTCAGCTCTCACAGCTGCATGATTCTTCTGGGATCGTGAGTGTGAGTAAACTCCGAAACTCTCTCTTATTGCGAACATCTACCTGGTAACTGAGCCTCAAGTTGACCACCTATAAGGCGGCCATCATCCTCCTCTCAGTATCTCGGACCCAAGTCTCCATAGTGTCTACAAGACTCTAATCGACTCTATGGGCCATAGTGGGTCATGGCTGTCTCGCAGCAGCAGCAGCAGAACTCTCCCCAACCTCACACCCAGGTTTGGGAGCAATAAGTAGTAGCCTCTTCCGAGGCGGCGTGTCAGCCTCGGGAATATTAGCTCTGTGGCTAGTAGATGGTGCAGGTAGTGGTGTAGGTAACAATGGTGGGGTCCCTAATGGAAGTAGTAGATGATAGGTGGATGGTGCTGCAGCTCTCATCTGAGCTATGGCTGCTCTAGTTCGTGGGGAGCGGATAAGTGAGGGGTAGAAAGGATGGTGGTTGGTGGGGAGGTGCAGAAGCACCCTCAGTAATGTATGCTTCGATAGTGCTCAATCTCAGCTGGCAAAAGTCCTCAGGGTGCTTAGGCTCAGGAATGTACACTAGTACATGATCCTCCAAATCATGGGATCAGGTTACATACTCGGAGAATGTGGTGCTGCTCCAGTAACTGTTGGCAGCCTCCTGTAGGTTTCTCAGATGGGTTACTCCATGATCGGGCCTCAGAGTGAAACAGAAAGTTTAGGTTAAACTGCGGGTGAATCAGCTGGACATGACTGCTGTGACCAGAAGAAATAACTTATCATGGGTATATTATATAAGGCTCTGATATGTAATTGTTACCTAATACTATATAACCACACATATCAATTAAGAATGCATCTAGTCTAACTAACTAATGCAACAACTAGTGTGTCCCGTAAAAACCCCTTTTTATGAATGCAATGTTTGAAAACGGTTATAGTCCAGCAAAAACATTTGAACCTGAGTTCTCTATAACCGGGGCTTTGATACCAATCTGTTAACACCCAAAATTGGGGTCGAGCGGAATAAGGATCTTCGGGGCATGTTACTTCATAGATCAATAACACAAGATGTATATAGAACGACCAAAAAGTCGTTTAAAACTGATACATTAGAATTAACAAAGTATTTGTTACATAAGCGAAGCTTCTCTTGGTCCACATGTTCAAAAATACAAAGATTTCTAGCCATAACAGTTATAAAAAATAAAAATCATGTAATGCGACAAAATCTTTATGCATGATATCCAAATCAAAACACCAATGTATCCCTGGCGCACCTGTGCCTATTACACATGAAACATTGCTTTAAAAAACGTCAACAAAAATGTTGGGGAATTCATAGGTTATAAAAACAATATAATTTGCAGGAACGCAAGTCCTTTCCGTGTTAATGCAAAACAAATGGCTGACATTCACAAAATCCTCGCGATTACGATTTCTAAAGCTCATGACCTGGAAGCTCGACTAATTTTTTCGCAATAATAAATATTGCTATTCTGCCCGATCAGATGTTCAACCCTAAACATCCCAAATCCGACATGCTATAACGTTCGTTCCCGGTGATAGCTAATCACCCGAACGGGGAGGTCAATCCCAAATAGATCTATTTATAACATTCACGCTCACATAATGTAATTCACAACTACATCTATGCAATTGACAGTTCATGATAATGGGCTCAACTTGAGTTATCGCCACTTAGGCAAACACGTAAGCAATTAAAATATTTACTCTTGCGTCCAATTTATAAACAAAGCATAGTTACCAACCCAAGTTATAAATCATGTAAAGCGGTAAAAATGTGGGGCTATGAACTCACCTTGAGTTACTGATAATCCAAATATCACAGATAACGCGTCACGTAAATGATCGAATGCAACCTAAATGAACATAGGTCGTATAAGCACTAATCGCTTTGATTAACTAACATCATATGCATGTCTTATGTAGCTACATCACCATCTATTAGTAGTTATGAAAACATATTTATAATTGTAAAACATTTATAAATATCATTCTAGTAAATATGGCATAACTTTCGCGTTTCAAGTCCGTTTCTCGCGTTTCTTACGTCCACGCTTTCGTAATAAGACGACGTATCAAAATATGACATTTTTGGTATTTCATGTCCTCTGATGAACAGTGATTTTACTGTTCATACCAGTTATAAATTCATTTTTATAACTTAAATTAACGTAACACTCGTAAACGTCGTATTTTATTCGTTATAGCTCCGTTTTTAGCGATTCTTTCGAGTACGTTCTCGTTATTGAAAATTATATCAATTTATAAGGTTTACAAAAATAAAAGTTTCTGTCATGAATAGTGTTTTTACTGTTCATAGTTTATAAACTTTTAATTACCGAAAACCTACAAAATTCATAACTCCTTCATTATAAATTGAAAAATTATGATTCTTATCATTTTAGAATCCTAAAAATGTGTTTTATTCGTTAAAAATATCCAACTTGCTGTTTTATAAGATTTTTATAAAAGTTATTTTATAAACCCGATTAATTAACGTATAACTCGTAATTAGCGTAACTTTTTCGTTATTTATCCGTTTGACAAGTTTCTTACCTTTTCGGAATCGTCATGAGTCGTATTATTTTATAAAAATATAAAATGGACAGGTTGTAGTTCGAGTTTAAACAGAAAGTTTGGATGTCTATATTGAATCCATATGTAAACTTAGTTTTTATACTTTTCAACCTTGTCATTTATCACAAGTTTTTCTCCTACTCTTAATATACTATATCATACATATTATATAATCCATAGTCCTTATATTGTCCATAAGTCCAAGTCATTAAGTCCATAACAACATTTATAAACCATAATTTATTAAAGAAACCTTAAGTTAACAAGTTTACATATGAACTTTTTACACCTTAACCAAGTGTGTACAATAGTTTTACTTCCATTATAACTTCATATTACCATCCATACAACATGTGTATAAGTTCATAAAACTATATTTACAAGAAAAATCCAAGTTTACAAGTTAAACATGTCAATAGGTGATTTCACTACATCAAACAATCACATTATTATCATATAATCATATAAATGAAAAGTTAAAGGCTTTAGATAACCTTAATGGGATGATGTATGATGATGACAAATAAGTGCTAAACCCTTGTTTAGACTTTAAACCCAAGATTATAACCAAGAAACCTTAGTTTTCTAAGTGAATACCCTAACTTTCCTTTTCTTGATTAAAGCTTAAAAATGGTTAGCCAATGCTTGGAAACATCTTAGAATATCTTAGTTATGATGTGTATAGGTGTGTATAGGTTGTAGAAAATTTGATATGGATTTGGTAGGTATTGTGGTGTTGATGCGTGGGTTGGCTATAGCACAAAGGAGGGATTTTGCCTTTTCTAGTTAAGTGTTTTGATATCTATGAGTTTCTTACACTAGTATACATGTATATATGGTAGTCCTTGGTCAAAAAATGTGCATTAGCTAGTCAAGAACACCTTGAGGGTTTTATGGATCTTGTTTCTTGGTCTTTGGTCAAAGAGACAACACTAGCTAGGTTTTTAATGAGCAAAATATGTACAAGACTATGTTGTATGAAAAATGAGTGCTCCTTGGTCTCCAAGTGTTGTTGCCGTGGGTTTTTAAGATGCAAAAGGCTTCTAGAAGTCTTTTGATAACTAATACAATATCTAGTGAAAATATAAGCAAGTTAAAACTTGTAGCTTTTATAATAAAGATGTTTACTTGCAAGCATTTGTATATTGTTTGATTTTTCTTATGTACAATATGTAAAGTAATATTAACTTAGGTAATTATAAAAACTTTAGATATTGGTACAAATCGTGGGTTATTTGTTGAAGCGTAGATTAATTAACGTGCTTCCGGTTATGCCTAAACGCACTTTATCGCGAAACGAATATAATTTACGTAACCGATAAAAATAAATGAACAATAACCATAATTATTCTCAAAATAATTATTTAATACTTGATTGATATAAACGTTTAATCGATTGATGCCCGTTTACATTGAACACTAATTTTTGGCGTACGCGATTTAATCTTAACGTTTATGATTTAAAACAAACGCGTACAATACAAAAGATACATAGTAGATTTATCGTCGTCGTCAATGACTTGAAAACACAGGGTGTTATAACATTAGTCTTGTAGGCCACATATTGGGCTAGGGTACATGTGAACATATTGAAATACAATCGGAGATGATTTGAGATTATAGTAGTCGAGAGATATAGAGAGAACTTAGGGAGATGGTCGACTTTTTAGAGAGAAATTAGGAGAGGGCCGGTTTTTGCTCTGATTACCATGAAAGACAATAGAGATTTATTATTGATTGTGTTTGTGTGTCTTTACATTAAGATTGATTACATGTGGATTTTATAAATAAATATGTAGATATTTACTAGCAATCACAAACCCTAACTCCTAACTGGATCTCGAGCCCTATTGAGCTTGGTCCACTAAACTAGTCATTCAATATGAAAGACAATAGAGATTTATTATTGATTGTGTTTTTGTGTCTTTACATAAGATGATTACATGTGTATTTATAATAAATATGTAGCTTATTTACTAAAGCAATCACAACCTAACCCTAATGGACTCTTGCCCACATGAGCTTGGTCCTAATGTCATTCAATACTCCCCCGCAACCTTGATGGGATATTTTTGAACGGACAAATTGGAACATATGTTGAAAGCCGCTTCTTCTTCTTTTTCTTCTTCATCTTCTATGTTATTTGTTTGAGCGAAAGCATAATTGTATTTGGCAGCATAGTTGTTTGTTGCTTGCGGCTTCCTCCTTTGCATGACAGTTTTTTTTAACGTCGTGACTTGCTTTGCCTTTCGGTAGGAGCGACAAATTTTGACCAACTATTTTGAAAAACGCAAATGGATCTTCGTGTAAAAAAAACAAGAGTAATGATGATGAAACAAATTTGATGGCTATATCAACATAATATTTGTGCTATGACGGCTAGGGTTTTGGATGCTGGTGTTTATTGGATAAAAAAAACTAATTAAACAAAACAATAAAGCGAAAATAAGGGGATCCCTCCAGATCACCGACAAGTACCGATGACCGGAGGATAGGAAATTTTTGATGGTGGGTTTACCTGAGCTCTAATACCATATTGAATGCTAATTTGATTCCTTGGTTATTATTGATAACAACTATCCTATATATAGGATACAAGAGAACATTCTGGAATGATTACCATGGGCTTAGGCCCAATACAAATTAATGAATAATAAATGTCTTGACTAATAAATATCTTGACTTGACTTGAATGTTTGAATGTTGACTTGACTTTCAATGATGACTAATAGGTTTCTCACACTAGAACCGAGATATGGATCTCGGTCCATATCACCTCCACAACCCCCAGATCCACATCTGTCAATCTATATTCAATCATATAAGTGGCATCACAGTTTGGTTTTAAATATTTGGTTAGTTTTTGTAGTCTAAATCTATTTTGACTATCTTAAGTAGTCATATTATTCTAGTCATATATACATATGGATCCACTTTTTATGGTCAACTAGCAGGGTATTCGTGTTGCGACGACGAGTACCTTTTTATTAAAATTCGTGATTTCATGTTTTGTCTTATTATCAATAAGAATGGAAAAGTCATAAATACCCTTAATGTTAATATTTTTTATTTCCCGCGTTTGTATACCACTTTACCACCACACATTATTTTTACTCACCTACCTAGCGGACCCCATACATTATTATACCCCCACCCACCCCCACCCACCCCTACATTTTTTATACCCACATATACCTGGTCAACCGCTTCTCACCACTGCTCGACTCCTTTCACTTGACTCCACCCTCCACTCAACTCCTCCATTTTTTTCAATTTTTTATTTAACTTTTTTGAAATTTTGATTTGTAGTTAAAAGACTAATCTTGATTTGTACTTAAAAAAGTCTAATCATTTTAATCATCTCTTTTTTCTATTACAACATAGATTTCTTTTAGTTTTTTTCTTGAACCGTAATTTGAATAAATATCTATTTCTTTATTTCTTTGTTTTTACAAATAAAAAATGCATAAAAACTAAAAAAAAAACTTAGAAAAGATGAAGGAGTTGAGCCGGAGAAGGTGAGCAATGGAGGGTGAGTCGAGTGGAAGAGTTGAGCAGTGGAGGGTGGAGTCGAGTAGGGGTTGAGCTGTTGTATGTGTGAATTAGGTAGGTACAATAAATGTGTGGGGGTAGAGTCGAGTGGTGGGGATTGAGTAGATGTATATGCGAGTTAGGTGAGTACAATAAATGTGCAGGGTAGGTGGGGTAGGTGATTATAATAAATATGTGAGATAGGTAAGGTAAGTGGGTATAATAAATGTATTATGGCTATTTGAGTTATAATAAAGGAAGGATAATACAAATATTAAATTGTAAGTATTTATAATTTTTCATCGCCATTGATAATAAAAATAAAAAGACAAGATGAACATTTGAGTGAAATTGCGAACCTGACATTTTTGATAAAAAAATTTTATTCTTCTATACAGGTAACCATGTTTTAGATTTTGGAGTTTTTTTGTACTTTTCTCTAAAAATAGTGAGAAAAAAGAAAAGAAAACCAAAGTTCCAAACCCTCACTTCTTGATTTTCTTTGTACCAAACACCCCCAAAATTTGAAACTAACTCTCACGATTTCATCAGATATCAGCATTTCTGAGTATGTGTTACTTTAGTTGTTGTTTTCCTGTTGTGGGTTTTTAGGTTTCGCTAATTTATGTATCATAAATTCATAATGTTTTGTTGTAGGGGGAGTTTGTTTCAGCTTATATGTGGGCTTATGAGCTTATTTGATTTTGGTTTATATAACATAAGCCTTCTGGCTTTTATTGGGACTTATGTGTTTATATTAAGTTTAATCATACTCGTAATAAAGTTTATAGGCCCACAGTCTCAATAAGCCAGAAAATTAGGGCTTATGTTATATAAGCCTAAATGAAATAAGCTTAAAAGCCCACATACAAGCCGAAACAAACAGCCCCTTATGCATATATTTTATGTGTTACTGTATTTTATTCAGTTTGAGTTTATTGTTGTTGTTGTAACAGGGGTTGGATTCCTCATAAAATTATGTGTCACTCACCGAGTACACTCCACCCAACCCTGTGTCTCTCTCCGAGGTAACCAGGTCCGTGGTGGCGATACGTGTATTGTTGAAGTTGAGATACGATTTGTTCGTCTTTCTATCACATGTCCGTTTTTGGTTACATTACATATTTAAAATGTACTACTGAATAATTTATCAGTATTAGTTAGGATTTACATTATAACCATTTACTATGCGTTGGGTTTGCTACTTGGATTTACCATGGGTATCGTTTTGCAACTCCATTATGATTTTTAAGTGGTTCCATATAATTATTCTTTATTCTAAAATAGGGGAAACCGGTCTCTTCATCGGTTTTGAGGATACGTATCTTTTTGTGGGTTTCAAACACCCACAGCTTCCATTTCGTAGTGCAAAAAACCCCAAACCAAACTCTCCCTGGTTTTATACATTGGGTTTGGGTTTCGTTTTATTTGGGAATAATATCTTCAACCATCATATTGAGCATCTTACTTTGTTTTTTTACTAGCTTGAGTTGGGAAGGAACGCACATAATGTCCCACGGATTATAACTAATCTCGATGCTCATTCCAGGTACCTGTTACCTCTTTTGGGGTAAGTACACCCACCCTTCACTTCATACCCTATTTAGGTGAAGGAATGTCTAACACGATCTATTGGACAGTTAACTAATCGTCTTAATTTACGCTTAGCATTCTGCACCTTGGCCCTTTGGCTTTTGCAAGACTCACTGAGCTTGACCATTTTACTATTCTTCCTGTTCGGGTCATCTTATCAGAGATTTATGAAAATCTATCCAAGATTGACATGTATCTTTTGGCACGGGGATGATTTCGTGAATGCACTAATGTAATGACTAATCCTAAAGCAAGCAGTAGAAAAGTCAATGTCTTATAACGAGCGGAATTTGGAAATATCATTTATCAACAGGGCAATTTATATGCTAAACAAAAACACCATTACTTTGCAAAACACGATCTTTGTGGCACATGGTGATAGATGGTAAAAAAAACTGAAGTGATCGTTTGAAACCGCTTTAAGCTTAAATGTGCAATTTTTATGATCACTTCTGTCATTAGCTTATTACAACTTTTATAACTGATACTCAAGTAGGTTAACAGAACATTATATTAGTCAAACGAGTGTTTTTCAATAAACTGAACTTAATAGCCTACCAGGAGAGATTACAAACACGAATAAAAAAGTGGTGTGTCATTTATACATATTCAATTACATTCAGCCACTGTTGTCTAGTGCTATTTTTATATGAAAGAGGACTTACCCTTGCTCTCAAAAGCTGTCATATAGGTATTCAATATATGGACATTTAGCTACAGTTGTTTGAATCGTGTTTTGTACTAGTTTAATGCATGTGTGTTCATTGGTTATATACAATTAACTCTCAGGCTCTGCAAGTGATTGAGAGAGATAGAACACAAAGCACAACCTTGCTTTCTGCGGTAAGATTGTTATGGCGGAGTTTGTGCAGCAGCCACCTAAACGGGCACTGGTAAACCTTAGATTTATCTCTGATACATTTTTCAATAGCAAGATGCTCACTCGAATTACATTAGGAAACATTTTCTTAAGGGTATAAGGTCTAAAACCAAATCGATAGTCTATGTGAGTGTGGGTCAGAGATATATAATTTTGAAGCTAAAAATTGTTTGTGCCAAATCAAGTAGAAATTACAAGGTATGAAACGCAAGAAAAGAAGACGAACAGTTCATTCTCTTTGCAGGAGAGGATGAGAGGAAATATCACATGGTATGTTACTCTATTTACTTGATAAATTGTGCATGAGAATTGAAAAGCATGTTAAGATAACAACAGATACCAGACGTAAGTTTATGTTTTTCTTTATATTATGGTTCATACATAATAGTTTGTATGAAAATAGATTTGGATGGGTTGAAAGTCACCCTAAAGTTAATTTGTAATCGCAGTAATCAAATAAGATTAAACGAAACGCTATGAAGTTGTTTTGACCCATTACAAAATCTAGATTTATAAATTATGATTATGACATCTGAAAAGATGACACCGTTAACATGACCACTAATTAGGGCTTCTATTACTAATAGGGTTAGGCAAGACGTGATAGAGGTGGGCCGATCTAGAGGTGCTAGGCAACAAAAGGAAGAAGCAATACACCGTTTACAAAAGTACAGGTGCACGCATGCTTAGCGGCAATGACAAATGCATATTATGAAAGGCTTGTAATTTTGCAGCAACTATATGAGAAAAGATGAAACATGACATATTTTGACAACAATTTTAGAAACAATGCTACTATATCCTTGTGAATTCTATGGGATTTCCTTTGCTCAAAAAACTATTCTTATAGACCCATCCGCGAGATGGTTCGTAAGGAAATAAAGATTTTATATTAATTTGTCATTGTTGCATTGCACAAAACCATCCATGACGTTATATTATACGTTTGTAGCTAATTTGTGTGAAAGGTCTGCAAAGGTATAATAGAACGTCATGGATGGTTTGGTGCAATGCAACAATGGCAAATATATTGAAAATCCTTCCAGATTCCTTACCAACCATCTCACGAAGGGGTCTACAAGAATAGTATTTAGGATAAGGTGATGCATAAATTCACATGGATATAGTAGCATTGTTTCTCAATTTTTTTTGTCAATATGTGTTAATCTTTTATCTTCTCATATAGTTGCTGCAAAATTTACTAGCCCTTGTGTATAGCATTTATCGATGTCGCTAAGCATTGCGTGCACTTGTTATTTTCGTAAACGGCGTCGTGCTTCTTCCTTTTGTTTGCCTAGCACCTCCGAACTGGCTGACCTCTATCACGTCTTGCCTAACCCTATTAATAATAGACAAGCACTAATCAGTCGTTATGTTAGGAGTGTCATCTTATGTCATAAATCTGGATAGCTAGATTTTGTAATGGGTCAAAGCAACTTCATATTGTTTTAATCTCATTTGATAACTACTATTACAAATTAACTTTGGGTGACTTTCGACCCACCTAAATGCAGTATCATACAAATTGTTATGTATGAAACATAATATAATGAAAAAACATAAACTTACGTCTCCATTCCGTTGTTATATTGGGCATGCTTTCATTTTCATGTTGAATTATCAGCAAGTGCAACAACAAAACCATGTCGATATTTCCTTTGCTGCTATGAGAATGAAAGGTTTGTTTGTGCTTAACCTCCATACTCTCATGCTTTCAATTCTCTGTTGAATTATCAAGCAAATACAAAACAACAATCCATGTAGATATTTCCTTTGTTGCAAAGAGAATGAAAGGTTTGTTGCAGCTTAACCATCCATCTCTCTAAACACTTATCTTCATCATCTCTTTAAAATACTGTGATTGCCATCACTACAAAATTCAGATTCTAGCCATCATTCGACCCTGAATCATACTGCTATACACGAAAAAACAAAAAAAAACACATATTACTTGACCTTCTGAACGACTGCATTCTAGGCTGAGCCACCGCCGGTCGAAACCATCGTATGAACCATAAACCACTGCCCGCAAATGTGTTATATTGCATATCTAGTATTTTTGTTCATAATGTGTATTCTCTTTAGATTATTTGGTATGGTATCAATTAAAAAGGTAAGGTAACACCCAATACCGTCTTCCACGGGTTATGGGTCCCAATACCGTCTTTCACGGTGTATGGGGGAGGTTGAGATGTAGACAGCCATACCCCTACCTAAGGTAGAGAGGCTGCTTCCAGTTCTACCAAAGGTAGAAAAGGACCTCCGGCCTTGCAAGGATTGATGATATCAATTGATCAATCTAACTCTAAAGAAGACAAAATTAAGAAAATCAATAAATATAAAATCTTATTTGAGTAAGGTTGATTACATTAGTGCCCGGAGTTCTTATTTCTCGGTGTTTAAGTTGCTGGCTTGTTCCATAATTGTGATCAGTTGTTAAAAGAATTGTTTAAATTAGTTAAGACCTCGGGTTAATAAAAACTTCTCTTTGTTTATTTACTTAATGCCACATGTCACCATTTCTTTGACCGAAAACATGTCAAGCCAATTAAGAAACAAGTTGCTAGTTTTGAGAGTGTTCTGAATGTATTTTCAAAAAGGGTTTACCGACTAAATTAAACATATTTGCTAGTTTAATGACTAAAATAAATGAAATTAAAATACAGTGATTAATATGGATATATTGAAAGAGTACAACGACTAATATGGATACATCGGAAGAAGTAACAGTTGATAGCGGTTCAAAAGCCCGTAAAAACGGTAATCTTAATGTACTACTATTTCATAGATTGATAGTTAACCCAAAAAAAACAGTTATGACTTATGAGATACATTTTAAGCGAATTTGAAGCTTCTTGAACTTGGTTTATCCTAGTTACTTCAGGTCTCACATCAAACTCCATTTCTAATCCTTTGCCTTGGGGGGAGTTACAATGTCAGCATTAGTCACTTTCCAAAAAAAAATTATGAAATTTTTCCGTAGTGTGAACTTATATATTGAAACTTTTTATTAGAAAATATGAAGTTAGATTGGTTTAAGTGTACTGGCTTCTTGACATGCTCCTGTACGAAGTTTCTTACAGCCTCCAAGAAAGAAAACTCATTTGCTCGTACGTGACATGAGACACATTGTAGCTATGGAAATCCCTGTAGCTCCAGTTTAAGGAGCGAAACCGAATAGCCATTTTCACAGAAATCCGCTCGTAGCTTTTCATAGTACGAAATACTAGACAAAAGACGATGTGTTGTCTTGTAATAGAAATATCACGTCAAATGTGTTTGAATATCAACGAGTTATGAAAAGTTATAATGGTTAATGGACACAAAGTGGTTCTATATTGCATGTCATTAAATAATATTTCCTTATTTTTCTCGTTATAAGGTACTTTAGGGGTTTCACAGCCAGTAAGACATTGACTTTTCTACAACTTGCGTTAGGATTAGTAATAATATTAGTGCATTAATGAAATCATACCTGTGCCAAAAGATACATGTTAATCTGGGATAGATTTTCATAAAATGGTCAAGCTCGGTGAGTCTTGCAAAAGCCAAAGGGCCAAGCTGCAGAAGGAAGGACGGGGGGGGGGAAGGGGGGGGGGGGGGGAAGGATTGATTGGGGGAGGGGAGGAAGGGAGACGAGGGGGGGACGTTTAGGATGAAGAGACGAGTGGTGGGGGGGGGGGGGATGGGTGGGGGGGGAGAGGGGGAATGTGCGGGTGGGGAATGACGGAAAGGGTATGGAAGTATTTGCGGGGGGCGGGGGAGGACATTTGGGGGGGGGGGGGGGAGAATGGGTCAAGGGACGATGGGGGGGGGAGCGGGGGGGGGGGGGGGGGGGATAGAGGATGAGGATGGATATGGGAGATTGAGATTAGGGACGAAATGTTAAGTGTGATTAAGGACGATTAGTTAACCGTCCAATAGATTGTATTAGACATTTCTTCACCTAAATAGGGTATGAAGTGAAGGGTGGGTGTACTTACCCAAATAGATGTAACAAACTCGGCAAGGGTATTGAAGTGAGTATCAATGTTAGCTATAATGCGTGGGACATCCCAACCCGTCTTAAGCTCGGTGAAGACATAAACAGTAACAGATATAAACTCACATACATGCTCAATCAACGTCATATGATGCTATAACGGTGAAAAAGCATCAATAGTAATGAAAAGGCATAAATACCCACAATTTAATATTTTATTTCTCTTTTATTATACTCACCTACCTCACATACGCCGTATTTATTATACACATCTACCTCATATATTTATTATACACACATACCACACCTACCCCACACATTTATTATACGGTTATACCCACCTACCTCACTACCCCACACATTTATTATAACCGCATACACCTGCTCAACCCCTCCACACCATTTCTCGAATCCACTCTTCATCGCTCAACTCCATTCACTTGACTCCACCCTCCTTTGCTCAACTCTTCAATCTTTTTCAAATTTTTCCTTAATTTTTTGTGCATTTTTTATTTGTACTTACAAAAAAACTAATCTCGATTTATACTTACAAAAGACTAATCATCTTAATCATTTCTTTTTTCTATTACAACATATATTTCTGTAAGTTTTTTCTTGAACCGTAATTTGAATAAATATATATTTCTTTCTTTATTTGTTTTTACAAATAAAAAATGCATTAAAATTTAAAGAAAAACTTGAAAAAGATGAAGGTGTTGAGCAGAGGGTGGAGAAGTTGAGCAGTGGAAGGTGAGTCGAGTGAAAAGTTGAGCAGTAGAGGGGAGTTGAGCACATGTATGTGTGAGTTAGGTGAGTACAACAAATGTGTGAGGTAGATATGTTAGGTGGTTATAATAAACGTGTGTGGTGTGTAGGGTATGTGATTATAATCTAATGTGTGAGGTGGTGTGTTAAGTGAGTTTAATAATGTATAAGGTAGGTGGTTATATAAAGAGAAAAATAATATAATTATATTCATAAATTTTCATCACTATTGATAATAAAAAAAACATTAAATGGTTTTGACTTTTATTATTAAAAAAAAGACACATATAAACATTTGGTTGGAGTTACGGAGTTCACCGTGACCATTTTTGATAAAAGTTTCATTTTTTGATTACTTTGGTAAGCATGTGTTAGATTTTGTAGTTTTTGTGTATTTTTCTCTAAAAAATAGTGAGAAAAAGAAAACCAAAGCTCAAAACCCTCACTTCTTGATTTTCTTTGTAACAAACACCCCCAAAATTTGAAACCCACATTTTGTTTGCTGAAAATGTGGTCATCATCATCAGAAAAATTCTCCCGCTTCCATCAGATGCCACGTTTTGAGTATGTGCTATTATAGTTATTGTTGTTGTTTTACTATTGCGGGTTTTTAGGTTTCGCTAATTTATCTATCATAATGTTTTGTTGTAGCATAATGCTCTAAAAGATAACCATGGGTATCGTTTTGCAATTCCATTATGATTTTTAAGTGGTCCCATATAATAAATCCTAGATTCTAAAATACCTATCTTTTTGTGTGTTTCAAACACCCACAGCTTCCATTTCATAGTGCAAAAAACCCCAAACCAAACGCTCCCTGGTTTTATACATTGGGTTTGGGTTTCGTTTCATTTCGGAATAATATCTTCAACCATCATATTCAGTAGCTTAATTTGTTTTTTTACTGTTTAGGTATATACCGAGCTTAAGTTGGGAAGGAACGCACATGATGTCCCACGTATTATAACTAATCTCGATGCTCATTTCTGTCTCAATCTGTTACATTTACATCTATAGATGTTACAGATTCAAATAGGGTACTGAAATGAGCATCGAGATTAGTTATAATGAGCATTGAGATTAGTTAACTGTCCAATAGATTGTATTAGAATCAATGATGTTACTTTGTTGATATTACGGGATGAGCATCTCAAGACACGGGCCTTTGATTTTTATTTGGGGAAATATACGTCTTTACCCAAAAAAGAATGGTAAATATACATAGGGCCAAGACATTTAGCTGAAATTTCTAATACTAAGACAACACATTTTTTGTTTTAGATCTCTCGTTATGAGAAGCCCAAGAACACGGTTTTGGCAATAAATGATCTGTTCGCCGTTGTGGAGCTAGAGGTATAGCTTAGCTTTAATTTGTCTCATGTCATCTTCGGAGAGCAGAATCAAGTTTTCTTTTATGGGGGCGTTGAGATACTTTCTTCATGAACACGTCAAGAAACCGGTATGCTTTCTGATAACTCATCATAGATTTTGTGATGTCTTGACATTAATCTTGTGTAAACTTGATCTACGTGTAGCATTAAACCAATTCAAATACATATTTTCCTATGAATTTGGAATTTTAAATACATAAGTTAAAACTAGGGATTATTTCATATAATTTATGTTGGAAGTTACTAATGATGACATTTCCAATTCATCACAGAAATGAGTTCTCAGCGAGACCTGAGGTGATGCAAGATACGCAAGTTAGAGAGGTTTCAAGTTTGCTTCAAAGGTAACTTATAAATGTTTTTCTGTTTTAGAATTTCCACGTTTAAGAAATAGTATCATAAAGATACCTTTTCTTCATGGAAATAGTCTTTTTTCACTAGAAGATTTCCTTTGTTAAATTTTAGTAATAAATATCCCTCATTGAATTTTATGTGTTGTGTTTACAAAAGGCTGGGCAATTAAACCTGTAACCTCTTATGCAACTCCTGTTGCAGCATGCTGAATTTGTGAAGGTGGAGTCTACTGCAAACACCGCTGAAAAGGAGAATATGCATCTAGCTAGCTGAATGAAGGTACATGTACTTTCGCTTTTAATGTTTGCCTTTTGGAGTTGTGTTAGAATGTTAATAATATTAGATTATTCTCATAATGACTTATATGATCACCCGTTCTGAAGTATAAAGAATGGGGATCTCTACGAGGCAGTCATGATCAAAGTAGAATACTCTCCTCACTTCCTATTTTAATTATTATAATTTTTTATGATCTTTGTCACTTGACGTTGAGATTAGTTTATGAAACATGTCACATGTTATGTAAGATTATGAAATGCAAGTGTAATCATTCTTTTCTAATTGGTGATATGTATAATTACATGAATCTAATGTTGTGTTACTTACACTGTTATACATGATATTATATGTTTCTACAAGTCGAACAAATTGAATCTAGCATTGTTAAAAGGACTTATGTGGACCGCTGATAAATGTTCAAGAGTGGTATGCCATTTATCATATTCACTTATATTTATTTACACTTGCTCTAAAAAATTGTCATTCAACATATGGACAATTAGCTATTGTTGTTTGAATCTCGTTTGATACTAAACAAGATTAAAATACCATGCAATAGGCTATTATCCCATACATTGAATACCTATATGGCAATTTTTTAGAGCAAGTGTAGATAAATGTAAGTGAATATGATAAATGGCATACCACTCTCGAACATTTATCAGCGGTGCACATGAGCCCTTTTAAGGCACGGTACGCCGGCACCAAAGATAATAATGCTAGATTCAATTTGTTCGACTCGTAGAAACTTATGATATCATGTATTCGACTTTAGTTAACACAACATTAGATTCATGTAATTTTACATATCATCAATTAGAAAAAAATGATTACACTTGCATTTCATAATCTATCTATATCTTCTGACCCTGTTCTAAAAACAATTCTCAACATCACGTGACAAAGATCATAAAAAATTATAATAATTAAAAAAGGAAGTGAGGAGTGTATTCTACTATGATCATAATTGCTTGAATGAGCCCCCCATTCACGAAACTTCGGATCGGGTGATCATACACACTTGTGACCTAAATTACACAAGTCATTGAAACTATGGACTAATATTCATATTATTAACATTACATAACTCAATAAGCAAACATAAAAAGCGAAAGTACATGTACCTTCTTTCAACACGTTCCACGATCTCCTTGTCAGTTGTGTATGCAATAGACTCCGCATTCACGAATTTAGCAACCATGCTGCAAAAAAGAGTTGCATGAGAGGTTAAACATCTAATTGCCCAACTTTTTGTAAACATGACACATTAAATTCTATGAAAGATATTCAGTATTAAGCTTTAAAATAAGAACTTTTATGTGCAAATTGAATCTTTGCAAGAGATCACACATACACATACATTGATATGTGAAAAAAGAGGGTTTTTTTTTTATCGACTAGTCACTCTACTCTTTCAAAATATACATTTCATTGATCACTGTTCACCAGATGCCTCATTTTTCCGGTACTAGGTTGACGGCTTTGAAAATGAAAAAGTCAACAAAAATATATATACATTAAAGAGTTAATTGCATAAATGATCCTAGTGGTCGTCCGAATTTAACGAAAATGGTCCTTCAATTTTTTTTAACGGAAATGGTCCTCATGGTTGTGAAACATAACGGGTTTGACATGTATCTTTTGGCACGGGTATGATTTCATCAATGCACTAATATAATTACTAATCCTAATGCAAGTAGTAGAAACGTCGATGTCTTACAACGTGTAAAACCCCTAAAGTACCTTATAATGAGAAAAATATGAAAATATTATTTATGAACATGGCAATTTATGATCACTTTCTATTATAACTTTTCATAACTCGTGATACTCAAGACATTTAGCTCATATTTCTATTACTAATACAACACATCGTCTTTTGTTCTATTTCTCATCCGGTGAAAATCATATGTTCACACTCGGCCAACATGTTATCGTTGTACATTAGATGTTCAACGGATGCGTCGATATGTTATCGTTGTACATTAGATGTTTAACGGATGAGTCGATACGTTATCGTTACAGATTAGATGTCCAACGATGATAGTCATATCAAAGGTAGCAAAACTACTTAGAAATTACCCATAAGTAGCTAGAACATGATAAGTACTACTTAATTAATTACATAATTGACTAGTTAACATAGATAGCACATACAAAATCAGTCGTCCGATGAATTATTTCCTTCTTGATCGTCCTCTTTGCGATGATTCTCTGCTATCGTTGTACATTAGATGTCCAACGGATGAGTCGATATGTTATCGTTGTATATTAGATGTCCAACGATGATAGTCATATCGTTACAGATTAGATGTCCAACGATGATAGTCCAACGGATGAGTCGATATTATTTAAAATCACACAACGAACCGAGAAAACGAAGTATTTTTTATATAGTTTTTATATAGTTATATGTTAAACGCATATTTTAAAACAACACAAGAAACCGGAATCTTTTTTTTAGTATTTATATATTTTAAATAATAATTATATATTTTATAAGTATCTTTATAAATTATTATTTTAAATAATAATTATATATTTTATAAATATATAATTATAAAATATATTTTATAAATAATAATGATTTAAAAACATAATTAAACTTTTTAATAAAATAAATCATCCCGAGAGACATGTCGTCCGGGAAACATGAGCGGGAAAAATTGCCGTCAGGAGTTTCGCTAAAATGTTTTTGTTAAATTTTAATTAAACGTTAACGCACTTTAATTAACACTAATCACTACGCTTAATCATTCACGTGAATTAACTTTTTTTAATAAAACCTTTCCCGGGCGACATGTCTCCCGGGAAAGTGAGCGGGAAAAATTGCCTCCAAGATTTTCGTTGATTTTTTTGTCAAATTTTAACCAATCTTTTGTCGCCCGGGAAACTCTCTTCAAACTTTGACTAAAAAGTCTACTGAATGATGTCTAAGTCGGACGGACTTTTTGTCGTGTTAGTGGTGTTTCTCGGGTGACAAAAGATTGGTTAAAATTTGACAAAAAAATCAACGAAAATCTTGGAGGCAATTTTTCCCGCTCACTTTCCCGGGCGACATGTCGCCCGGGAAAGGTTTTATTAAAAAAAGTTAATTCACGTGAATGATTAAGCGTAGTGATTAGTGTTAATTAAAGTGCGTTAACGTTTAATTAAATTTAAAAATACATTTTAGCGAAACTCCATGACGGCAATTTTTCCCGCTCATTGTTTCCGGGGTCGACATGTCTCTCGGGATGATTTATTTTATTAAAAAGTTTAATTATGTTTTTAAATCATTATTATTTATAAAATATATTTTATAATTATATATTTATAAAATATAATTATTATTTGAAATAATAATTTATAAAGATACTTATAAAATATATAATAATTATTATTTAAAATATATAAATACTAAAAAAAACATTTCGGTTTCTTGTGTGGTTTTAAAATATGCGTTTAACATATAACTATATAAAAACTATATAAAAAACACTTCGTTTTCTCGGTTCGTTGTGTGGTTTTAAATAATATCGACTCATCCGTTGGACTATCATCGTGGAATCTAATCTGTAACGATATGACTTCATCGTTGGACATCTAATATACTACGATAACATTATAGATCATGGTTGGTCATCTAATGTACAACGATTGAGAGAATCATCGCAATGAGGACGATCAAGAAGGAAATATTCATTCGACGACTGATTTTGTAGTGCTATCTCTGTTAAACTAGTAAATTATATAATTTCATTAAGTTAAGTACTTATCATGTTCTAGCTACTTATGGGTAATTTCTAAGTAGTTTTGCTACCTTTGATATGACTATCATCGTTGGACATCTAATCTGTAACGATAACGTATCGACTCATCCGTTAAACATCTTAATGTAACAACGTATAACATATCGACGTGCAATCCGTTGATACATTTAATGTACAAGCGATACATGTTGGGCCGAGTGTGAACATATGATTTCACCGGATGAGAAATTAGAACAAAAAGACGATGTGTTGTATTAGTAATAGAAATTATGAGCTATATGTCTTGATTCAAGAGTTATGAAAAGTGATAATTGTAAGTGATCATTAAATTTGCCATTGTTCATAAATAATATTTTCATATTTTTCTCATTATAAGGTACTCTTAGGGGTTTTACACGTTGTAAGACATCGACGTTTCTACTACTTGCATTAGGATTAGTAATTTTTATTTAGAGCATTGTATGAGATCATACTCGTGCCAAAAGATACATGTCAAACCCGTTATGTTTCACAACCATGAGGACCATTTCCGTTAAAAAAAATTGAAGGACCATTTTCGTTAAATTCGGACGACCACAGGGATCATTTATGCAATTAACTCTTTAATGTATATATATTTTTGTTGACTTTTTCATTTTCAAAGCCGTCAACCTAGTACCGGAAAAATGAGGCATCTGGTGAACAGTGATCAATGAAATGTATATTTTGAAAGAGTAGAGTGACTAGTCGATAAAAAACCCTCTTTTTTCACATATCAATGTATGTGTATGTGTGATCTCTTGCAAAGATTCAATTTGCACATAAAGGTTGCTTATGTTAAAGCTTAATACTGAATATCTTTCATAGAATTTTATGTGTCATGTTTACAAAAAGTTGGGCAATTAGATGTGTAATTTCTCATGCAACTCCATTTTGCAGCATGGTTGCTAAATTCGTGAATGCGGAGTCTATTGCATACACAACTGACAAGGAGATCGTGGAACGTGTTGAAAGAAGGTACATGTACTTTCGCTTTTTATGTTTGCCTTTTGGAGTTATGTTAATGTTAATAATATTATATTATTCTCATAGTTTCAATGACTTGTGTAAATTTAGGGTCACAAGTGTGTATGATCACCCGATCCGAAGTTTCGTGAATGGGGGGCTCATTCAAGCAATTATGATCATAGTAGAATACACTCCTCACTTCCTTTTTTAATTATTATAATTTTTTATGATCTTTGTCACGTGATGTTGAGAATTGTTTTTAGAACAGGGTCAGAAGATATAGATAGATTATGAAATGCAAGTGTAATCATTTTTTTCTAATTGATGATATGTAAAATTACATGAATCTAATGTTGTGTTAACTAAAGTCGAATACATGATATCATAAGTTTCTACGAGTCGAACAAATTGAATCTAGCATTATTATCTTTGGTGCCGGCGTACCGTGCCTTAAAAGGGCTCATGTGGACCGCTGATAAATGTTCGAGAGTGGTATGCCATTTATCATATTCACTTACATTTATCTACACTTGCTCTAAAAAATTGCCATATAGGTATTCAATGTATGGATAATTAGCTAGTGTGGTTTTAATCTTGTTTAGTATCAAACGAGATTCAAACAACAATAGCTAATTGTCCATATGTTTTTTTATTTGTTTTTTTTGGGAATGACAATTTTTTAGAGCAAGTGTAAATAAATATAAGTGAATATGATAAATGGCATACCACTCTTGAACATTTATCAGCGGTCCACATAAGTCCTTTTAAGGCATGGACCGAAGATAACAATGCTAGATTCAATTTGTTCGACTTGTAGAAACATATAATATCATGTATAACAGTGTAAGTAACACAACATTAGATTCATGTAATTATACATATCACCAATTAGAAAAGAATGATTACACTTGCATTTCATAATCTACATATATCTTGTGACCCTGTTCCATAAACTAATCTCAACGTCAAGTGACAAAGATCATAAAAAATTATAATAATTAAAATAGGAAGTGAGGAGAGTATTCTACTTTGATCATGACTGCCTTGTAGAGATCCCCATTCTTTATACTTCAGACGGGTGAATCTTATAGTCATATGAGAATAATCTATTATATTAAATTCTAAACACAACTCCAAAAGGAAAACCATAAAGTCGAAAGTACATGTACCTTCATTCGTAGCTAGATGCATATGATCCTTTTTCAGCGGTTGTTTGCAGTAGACTCCACCTTCACAAATTCAGAATTGCCTGCAACAGGAGTTGCATAGAGGTTACAGGTTTAATTGGCCCAGCTTTTTTGTAAAACAAACACATAAAATTCATATGAGGGATATTTAGTACTATAAATTAACAAAGAAATCTTCTAGTGAAAAAAGACTATTTCCTTGAGAAAAGGGAATCTTTTATGATACTATTTCTTAAAACTGGATATGTTTAAACAGAAAACATTTATAAGTTACCTTTGAAGCAAACTTGAAACCTCTCTAACTTGCGTATCTTGCATCACCTCAGGTCTCGCTGAGAACTCATTTCTGTGATGAATTGGAAATGTCATCATTAGTAACTTCCAACATAAATTATATGAAATAATCCATAGTTTTAACTTATGTATTGAAAATTCAAAATTTTCATTAGAAAATATGTATTTGAATCGGTTTAATGCTACACGTAGATCAAGTTTACACAAGATTAATGTCAAGACATCACAAAATCTATGATGAGTTATCAGAAAGCATACCGGTTTCTTGACGTGTTCATGAAGAAAGTATCTCAACGCCCCCATAAAAGAAAACTTGATGCTTGCTCTCCGAAGATGACATGAGACATATTGAAGCTAAGGATATTCCTATAGCTCCAATAACGGCGAAACAGATCCATTTTTTTTTGCCAAAAACCCTGTTCTTGGGCTTCTCATAACGAGAGATCTAAAACAAAAAATGTGTTGTCTTAGTATTATAAATTTCAGCTAAATGTCTTAGCCCTATGTATATTTACCATTCTTTTTTGGGTAAAGACGTATATTTACCCAAATAAAAATCAAAGGCCCGTGTCTTGAGATGCTCATCCCGTAATATCAACAAAGTAACATCATTGATTCTAATACAATCTATTGGACAGAACTCTATATCAATGCTCATTATAACTATCTCGAGCTATTTCAGTACCTATTGAATCTGTAACATCTATGATGTAAATTGTACAGATTGAGACAGTAATGAGCATAGAGATTAGTTATATTCGTGGGACATTCATGTGCGTTCCTTCCCAACTTAAGCTCGGTATATACCTAAACAGTAAAAAAACAAATTAAGCTACTGAATATGATGGTTGAAGATATTATTCCGAAATGAAACGAAACCCAAACCCAATGTATAAAACCAGGGAGCGTTTGGTTTGGGGTTTTTTGCACTATGAAATGGAAGTTGTGGGTGTTTGAAACACACAAAAAGATAGGTATTTTAGAATCTAGGATTTATTATATGCACTTAAAAATCATAATGGAATTGCAAAATGATACCCATGGTTATCTTTTAGAGCATTATGCTACAACAAAACATTATGATAGATAAATTAGCGAAACCTAAAAACCCGCAATAGTAAAACAACAATAACTATAATAGCACATACTCAGAAATGTTGGCATCTGATGGAAGCGGGAGAATTTTTCTGATGATGATGACCACATTTTCAGCAAACAAAATGTGGGTTTCAAATTTTGGGGGTGTTTGTTACAAAGAAAATCAAGAAGTGAGGGTTTTGAGCTTTGGTTTTCTTTTTCTCACTATTTTTTAGAGAAAAATACACAAAAACTACAAAATCTAACACATGCTTACAAAGTTAATCAAAAAATGAATCTTTTATCAAAAAATGGTCACGTGTGATGTAACTCCCAACCAAATGTTTATATGTGTCTTTTTTTTAATAATAAAAGTCAAAACCATTTAATGTTTTTTTTATTATCAATAGTGATGAAAATTTATGAATATAATTATATTATTTTTCTCTTTATTATAACCACCTACCTTATACATTTATTATACTCACTTAACACACCTACCTCACACATTTATTATATTCACTTACCCTACATACCACACACATTTATTATAACCACCTAACACACCTACCTCACACATTTGTTGTACTCACCTAACTCGCACATACATGTGCTCAATCCTCTATTGCTCAACTTTTCACTCGACTCACCTTCCACTGCTCAACTTCTCCACCCTCTGCTCAACACCTTCATCTTTTTCAAGTTTTTCTTTAAATTTTAATGCATTTTTTATTTGTAAAAACAAATAAAGAAAGAAATATATATTTATTCAAATTACGGTTCAAGAAAAAACTTACAGCAATATATGTTGTAATAGAAAAAAGAAATGATTAAGATGATTAGTCTTTTGTAAGTATAAATCGAGATTAGTTTTTTTGTAAGTACAAATAAAAAATGCACAAAAAATTAAGGAAAAATTTGAAAAAGATTGAAGAGTTGAGCAAAGGAGGGTGGAGTCAAGTGAATGGAGTTGAGCGATGAAGAGTGGATCTCCGTGAAAAGGTGTTGTGGACGGGGTTGAGCAGGTGTATGCGGTTATTAATAAATGTGTGAGGGGTTATAGTGAGGTAGGTGGGTATTAAACCGTATATAAATGTGTGGGGTAGCGTTGTGGTATGTGTGTATAATAAATTTATGAAGGTAGATGAGTATAATATCAATCGGCGTAATGTGAGGTTAGGTGAGTATAATAAAAGAGAAATAAATATTTATAAATTGTGGGTTATTTATGCCTTTTCATTCTATTGATGCTTTTCACCGGTTAGTAGTTCATATGATCGTTGATTGATCATGTTTGTTGAGTTTATATGCTGTTTACTGTTTATGTCTTCACCGAGCTTAAGACGGGTTGGGATGTCCCACGCATTATAGCTAACATTGATACTCACTTCAATACCCTTGCCGAGTTTGTTACATCTATTTGGGTAAGTACACCCACCCTTCACTTCATACCCTATTTAGGTGAAGAAATGTCTAATACAATCTATTGGACGGTTAACTAATCGTCTTATCACACTTAACATTCTGCAGCTTGGCCCTTTGGCTTTTGCAAGACTCACCGAGCTTGACCATTTTATGAAAATCTATCCCAGATTAACATGTATCTTTTGGCACAGGTATGATTTCATTAATCGCATAATATTATTACTTAATCCTAACGCATGTTGTAGATGAATAGGTCAATGTAAGTTCTTACTGGCTTGTGAATGAAACCCCTAAAGTACCTTATAACGAGAAAAATATGGAAATATTATTTATGAACATGGCAATATATGATCACTTTGTGTCATTAGCTCATTATAACTTTTCATAACTCGTGATATTCAAACACATTTGACTGATATTTCTATTACTAAGACAACACATCGTCTTTTGTTCTAGATTTCTTACTATGAAAAGCCTAAGAGCTGGGGATTTTGGAAAATGGCTTTCGTTTCGCTTCTTACTGGAGCTAAGGGATTTCATAGCTTTACAATGTGTCTCATGTCGCGTTTACTGAGCAAAAACAGAGTTTTTCTTTCTTTGAGGCTGTAAGAAACTTCGTACAGGAGCATGTCAAGAAGCCAGTACACTTAAACCAATCCAACTTCATATTTTCTAATAAAAAGTTTCAATATATAAGTTCACACTACAAAAAATTTCATATATGTTTTATTAGAAGTGACTAATGCTGACATTGTAATTCCCCACAGGTCAAAGTAATCAGAAATGAGTTTGATGTGAGACCTGAAGTAACTGAGGATAACCAAGTTCAAGAAGCTTCAAATTCGCTTAAAATGTATCTCATAAGTCATAACTGTTTTTTTTTTGTTAACTATCAATCTATGAAATGGTAGTATCATTAAGATTACCATTTTTACGGGCTTTTGAACCGACTAGTCATTGTACTCTTCCGATGTATCCATATTAGTCATTGTACTCTTTCAATATATCCATATTAATCACTGTATTTTAATTTCATTTATTTTAGTCATTAAACTGGCAAATATGTTTAATTTAGTCGGTAAACCCTTTTTGAAAATACATTTAGATCACTCTCAAAACTAGCAACTTGTTTCTTAATTGGCTTGACATGTTTTCGGTCAAAGAAATGGTGACATGTGGCATTAAGTAAATAAACAAAGAGAAGTTTTATTTACCGAGGTCTGACTAATTTTTTAAACATTCTTTTAACAAGCTAATCAAAATTATGTACAAAGCCAACAACTTAACACCGAGAACTAAGACCTACTCCGATTGGGCACTAATGTAATCATTCCTTACTCAAATAAAATTTTTATTATTTATTGGATTTTCTTATTTTGTCTTCTTTAGATTCTGATTGATCAATTGATATAATCAATCCTTGCAAGGCGGAGGTTCCTTTTTCTACTTTGGTAGTACGGGAAGCCGCCTCTCTACCTTAGGTAGGGGTATGGCTGTCTACATCTCAACCTCCCCCATACACCGTGAAAGACGGTATTGGGACCCATAACCCGTGGAAGACGGTATTGGGTGTTACCTTACCTTTTTAATTGATACCATACCAAATAATCTAAAGAGAATACACATTATGAACAAATACATAGATATGCAATTAGCAAAAAACAAAAGTTATTTTTTTGCGGGCAGTGGTTTATGGTTCATACGATGGTTTCGACCGGCGGTGGCTCAGCCTAGAATGCAGTCGTTCAGAAGGTCAAGTAAGTTATGGTGTTTTCGATGTGATAGCAGTATGATTCAGGGTCGAATGATGGCTAGAATCTGAATTTTGTAGTGATGGCAATCACAGTATTTTAAAGAGATGATGAAGATAAGTGTTTAGAGAGATGGATGGTTAAGCTGCAACAAACCTTTCATTCTCTTTGCAACAAAGGAAATATCTACATGGATTGTTGTTGTATTTGCTTGATAATTCTACATGAGAATTGAAAAGCATGAGAGATGGATGGTTAAGCTCAAACAAACCTTTCATTCTCTTTGCAGCAAAGGAAATATCTACATGGTTTGTTGTTGCACTTGCTTGATAATTCTACATGAGAATTGAAAAGCATGCCAAGATAACAACGGAATGGGAGACGTAAGTTTATGTTTTTTCATTATATTATGTTTCATACATAACAATTTATATGATACTGCATTTAGGTGGGTCGAAAGTCACCCAAAGTTAATTTGTAATAGTAGTTATTCAAAGGAGATTTTAAACAAAATTGAAGTTGCTTTGACCATTACAAAATCTAGCTATCCAGATTTATGACATAAGATGACACTCCTAACATAACGACTGATTAGTGCTTGTCTATTATTAATAGGGTTAGGCAAGACGTGATAGAGGTCAGCCAGTTCGGAGGTGCTAGGCAACAAAAGGAAGAAGCAAGACGCCGTTTACGAAAATACAAGTGCACGCATGCTTAGCGACATCGATAAATGCATATACTCAAGGGCTTGTAATTTTTGCAGCAATATTTGAGAAGTAAAAGATTAACAATATTGAAAAAAAATTGAGAAACAATGTACTATATCCATGTGACATTTATGCATCAACCTATATCCTAAATACTTATTCTTGTAGACCCTCTTTGATAGGTTGGTAAGGAATTCTGGAAGATTTTCAATTATATTTGGCCTATTGTTGCATTTGCACTCAAAACCCTCATGACGTTCTATTATTACCTTTGCAGACTTTACACAAATTAGCTACAAAACGTATAATATAACGTATTGGATGGTTTTGTTGCATATGCAATACAATGACAAAACTAATTTAAAATCTTTATTTCCTTACGAACCATTTCGCGGTATGGGTCTTATAAGAATAGTTTTTAGCAATAGGTAATCCATAGAATTTCACATCGGATATAGTAGCATTGTTTTCTAAACTTGTTGTCAAAATATGTCAGTTTCATCTTTTCTCTTATAGTTGCTGCAAAATTACAAGCTTTCATTTATGCATTTGTCATTCCGCCTAAGCAGGCGTCTGCACCTGTTCTTTTGTAAACGGTGTATTGCTTATTCCTTTTGTTTCCTAGCACCTCTAAATCGGCTTACCTCTATCACGTCTTGCCTAACCCTATTAGTAATAGAAGCCTATCAGTGGTCATGTTAACGGTGTCATCTTTTCAGATGTCATAATCATAATTTATAAATCTAGATTTTTTAATGGGTAAAAACAACTTCATATCGTTTCGGTTAATCACATTTGATTACTGCGATTACAAATTAGCTTTAGGGTGACATTCAACCCATCCAAATCTATTTTCATACAAACTATTATGTATGAACCATAATATAAAGAAAAACATAAAACTTACGTCTCGTATCTGTTGTTATCTTAACATGCTTTTCAATTCTCATGCACAATTTATCAAGTAAATAGAGTAACATACCATGTGATATTTCCTCTCATCCTCTCCTGCAAAGAGAATGAACTGTTCGTCTTCTTTTCTTGTAGTTCCATCCCTTGTCCCTTTCTACTTGATTTGGCAACAAAAAATTTTTAGCTTCAAAATTAATCTATCTTGACCTACACTCACATCGACTATCGATTTGGTTTTCGACCTTATACCCTTAAGAAAATGTTTCCTAATGTAATTCGAGTGAGCATCTTGCTATTGAAAAATGTATCAGAGATAAATCTAAGGTTTACTTAGGTGCCAGTATAGGTGGTGCTCCACAAACTCCGTCATAACAATCTTACCGCAGAAAGCAAGGTTGTGCTTTGTGTTCTATCTCTCTCAATCACTTGCAGAGCCTGAGACATAATAAGTGTATATAACCAATGAACATACATGCATTAAACTAGTACAAAACACGATTCAAACAACTGTAGCTAAATGTCCATATATTGAATACCTATATGATAGCTTTTGAGGCAAGGGAAGTCCTATTTCATATAAAATAGCATAGACAACAGTAGCTGACTGTTAATTGATATATGTATAAATGACACACCACTTTTTTATTCGTGCTTGTAATCTCTCCTGGTAGGCTGTTAAGTTCAGTTTATTGAAAAACACTCGTTTGACTAATATAATGTTCTGTTAACCTACTTGAGTATCAGTTATAAAAGTTGTAATAAGCTAATGACAGAAGTGATCATAAAAATTGCACATTTAAGCTTAAAGCGGGTTCAAACGATCACTTCAGGGTTTTTTTACCATCTATTACCATGTGCCACAAAGATCGTGTTTTGCAAAGTAACGGTATTTGTGTTTAGCATATAAATTGCCCTGTTGATAAATGATATTTCCAAATTCCGTTCGTTATAAGACATTGACTTTTCTACTGCTTGCTTTAGGATTAGTCATTACATTAGTGCATTCATGAAATCATCCCCGTGCCAAAAGATACATGTTAATCTTGGATAGATTTTCATAAATCTTTGATAAGATGACCCGAACAGGAAGAATAGTAAAATGGTCAAGCTCGTGAGTCTTGCAAAAGCCAAAGGGCCAAGCTGCAGAATGCTAAGCGTAAATTAAGACGATTAGTTAACTGTCCAATAGATCGTATTAGACATTCCTTCACCTAAATAGGGTATGAAGTGAAGGGTGGGTGTACTTACCCCAATAGAGGTAACATGTACATGGAATGAGCATCGAGATTAGTTATAATCCGTGGGAACATTATGTGCGTTCCGTCCCAACTCAAGCTAGTAAAAAAAACAAGAGTAAGATGCTCAATAGGATGGTTGAAGATATTATTCCTAAATTAAAGCAAACCCAAAAACCCATGTATAAAACCAGGGAGAGTTTGGTTTGGGGGTTTTATGCACTATGAAATGGAAGCGGGTGGGTTGTTTGAAACCCACCAAAAGATACGTATCCTCAAAACCGATGAATAGAGACGGTTTCCCTCTATTTTAGATAAAGAATAATTATATGGAACACTTAAAAATAATAATGGAGTTGCCAAATAACGATTCCTTGGTAAATCCAAGTAGCTAACCCAAGCACAGTAAATGGTTTATAATGTACATCCACTAACTAAATACTGATAAATTATTCAGTAGTACATTTTAAATATGTAATGTAACCAAAAACGGACATGTGATAGAAAGACGAACAAATCGTATCTCAACTTCAACAAGACACGTATCGCCACCACGGTCCGGTTACCTCGGAGAGAGACACAGGGTTGGGTAGAGTGTACTCGGTGAGTGACACATAATTTTATGAGGAATCCAACCCTGTTACAACAACAACATAACTCAAATGAATAAAATACAGTAACACATAAAATATATGCATAAGGGGCTGTTTGTTTCGGCTTGTATGTGGGCTTTTAAGTTATTTGATTTCGGCTTATATAACATAAGCCCTAATTTTCTGGCTTATTTTGAGACTTGTGGGCTTATATAACTTTATTACGATATGATAAACTTATATAAACACATAAGTCCCAATAAAAGCCAGAAGGCTTATGTTATATAAACCAAAATCAAATAAGCTCATAAGCCCACATATAAGCTGAAACAAACACCCCCTACAACAAAACATTATGAATTTATGATACATAAATTAGCGAAACCTAAAAACCCACAACAGGAAAACAACAACTAAAGTAACACATACTCAGAAATGCTGATATCTGATGAAATCGGGAGAATTAGTTTCAAATTTTGGGGGTGTTTGGTACAAAGAAAATCAAGAAGTGAGGGTTTGGAACTTTGGTTTTCTTTTCTTTTTTCTCACTATTTTTAGAGAAAAGTACAAAAAAACTCCAAAATCTAAAACATGGTTACCTGTATAGAAGAATAAAATTTTTTTATCAAAAATGTCAGGTTCGCAATTTCACCCAAATGTTCATACTGTCTTTTTATTTTTATTATCAATGGCGATGAAAAATTATAAATACTTACAATTTAATATTGTATTTCTTTCTTTATTATACTCATATACCATATACATTTATTATACCCACTTACCTTACCTATCTCACATATTTATTATAATAACCGACCCCACCTACCCTGCACATTAAGTGTATCACCTAACTCGATATACATCTACTCAATACCCCACCACTCGACTCTACCCCACACATTTATTGTTATTACCTATTGATTTCAACATACAACAGACTCAACCGCCTAATCGGACTCCAACCCTCCACTGCTCAACTCTTCCACTCGACTCACCCTCCATTGCTCACCTTCTCCGACTCAACTCCTTCATCTTTTCTAAGTTTTTTTTAGTTTTTATGCATTTTTTATTTGTAAAAACAAAGAAATAAAGAAATAGATATTTATTCAAATTACGGTTCAAGAAAAAAACTAAAAGAAATCTATGTTGTAATAGAAAAAAGAGATGATTAAAATGATTAGACTTTTTTAAGTACAAATAAGATTAGATCTTTAACTACCAAATCAAAAGTTCAAAAAAGTTAAATAAAAAATTGAAAAAATGAGGAGTGAGTGGAGGGTGGAGTCATTTTTAATGGGAAAGGAGTCGACGCAGAGTGTTGAAGAAGCGGGTGACCAGTATATGTGGGTATAAAAAAAATGTAGGGTGTGGGGGGGGGTGGGTGGGGGTGGGTTATAATAAATGTATGGGGTACGCTAGGTAGGTGAGTAAAATAAATGTGTGGGGTAAGTGGGTATACAAAAGCGGGAAATAAAAATATTAACTTAAGGGTATTTATGACTTTTCATTCTTATTGATAATAAGACAAAACATGAAATCACGAATTTTAATAAAAAGGTACTCGTCGTCGCAAACACGAATCCTGCTAGTTGACATAAAACGTGGATCCATTACTGTATATATGACTAGAAATATGACTACTTAAAATAGTCAAAATAGATTTAGACTACAAAAACTAACCAAATATTTAAAACCAAACTCTGATGCCACTTATATGATTGAATATAGGTTGACAGATGTGGATCTGGGGGTTGTGGAGGTGATATGGACTGAGATCCATATCTCGGTTCTAGTGTGAGAAACCTATTAGTCAATCATTGAAAGTTCAAGTCACATTTCAAAACATTCATGTCAAGTCAAGTATATTTATTAGTCAAGACATTTATTATTCATTATTTGCTGTTGGGCCTCAGACCCATGGGTATCATTCCAGAATGTTCTTTGGTTTCCTATTATAGGATAGTTGTTATCAATAATAACCAAGAAATCAAATTAGCATTCAATATGGTATTAGAGCTCAGGTAAAACCACCATCAAAAATTTCCTATCCTCCGGTCATCGGTACCTTGTCGGTGGTCTGGAGGGATCCCCCTTATTTTCGTTTATTGTTTTGTGTTAATTAGTTTTTTTTATCCATAAACCCGCCTCCAAACCCTAGCCCTCGTTTTCATAGCTCAAATATTATGTTGATATAGCCATCAAATTTGTTTCATCATCATTACTCTTTGTTTTAGCACGAAGATCATTGTCGTTTTTCAAAATAGTTGGTCAAAATTTGTCGCTCCTACCGAAAGGCAAAGCAAGTCAGGACGTTAAAAAAAACTGTCATGCAAAGGAGGAGGAAGCCGCAAGCAACAAACAACTATGCTGCCAAATACAATTATGCTTTCGCTCAAACAAATAACATAGAAGATGAAGAAGAAAAAGAAGAAGCACGCGGGCTTTCAACATATGTTCCAATTTGTCCGTTCAAAAATCTCCCGTTCAATTGCTGGGAGGAGTACTTGATTAGACTAGTTTAGTGACCAAGCTCAATTGTGGCTTGAGTCATTTGGGTTGGGTGTGTGATTGCTTAGTAAATAAGACTACATATTTATTTAAATACACATGTAATCATCTTATGTAAAGACACAAAAACACAATCAATAATAAATCTCTATTGTCTTTCATATTGAATGACTAGTTTAGTGGACCAAGCTCAATTATGGGCTTGAGTCCATTAGGGTTAGGGTTGTGATTGCTTAGTAAATAAGCTACATATTTATTATAAATACACATGTAATCATCTTATGTAAAGACACACAAACACAATCAATAATAAATCTCTATTGTCTTTCATGGTAATCAGAGCAAAAACCGGCCCTCTCCTAATTTATCTACTAAAAGTCGCACCATCTCCTAAGTTCTATCTATATCTTAGACTACTTTAATCTCAATCATTCTCCGATGTATTTCAATATGTTCACATGTACCCTAGCCCAATATGTGGCCTACAAGACTAATGTTATAACACCCTGTGTTTTCAAGTCATTGACGACGACGATAAATCTACTATGTATCTTTTGTATTGTACGCGTTTGTTTTAAATCATAAACGTTAAGTTAAATCGCGTACGCCAAAAATTAGTGTTCAATGTAAACGGGCATCAAACGATTAAACGTTTATATCAATCAAGTATTAAATAATTATTTTGAGAATAATTATGGTCATTGTTCATTTATTTTTATCGGTTTCGTATTTATATTAGTTTTCCGCGATAATAGTGCGTTTAGGCATACCCGGAACCACGTTAAATTATCTACGCTTCAACAAATACCGACGATCATACCCAATACCTAAAGTTTTATTAATTACCTTAGTTATATTACTATACATATTGTACATAAGAAATATCAAAACATATACACAATCGCTTGCAGTAAAAATTTTTATTATAAAAAAGCTACAAGTTTTAACTTGCTTATATTTTCACTAGATATTGTATTAGTTATCAAAAGACTTCTAGAAGCCTTTTGCATCTTAAAAACCCACGGCAACAACACTTGGAGACCAAGGAGCACTCATTTTTCATACAACATAGTCTTGTACATATTTTGCTCATTAAAAAATAGCCTAGTGTTGTCTCTTTGACCAAAGACATGAAACAGATCCATAAAACCCTCAAGGATTGTTCTTTGACTAGCTAATGCACATTTTTTTGACCAAGGCTCTTACCATATATACTGTATAGAGTGTAAGAAACTCATAGATTTCATAACCTTAACTAGAAAAGCAAAAATCCTCTCCTTTGTGCTATAGCCAACCCACGGCATCAAACACCCACAATACCAAATCCATATCAAATTTTCTACAACCTATACACACCTATACACATCATAACTAAGATATTCTAAGATGTTTCCAAGCATTGGCTAACCATTTTTAGCTTTTAATCAAGAAGAAAAAGGGAAAGTTAGGGTATTCACTTAGAAAACTAAGGTTTCTTGTTTAATCTTGGGTTTAAGTAAACAAGGTTTAGCACTTATTTTTCATCATATTATAATATCCCATTTAAGGTTATCTAAGCTTTCTTTACTTTTCATTTATATGATTATATGTATATGTGATGTTTATGTAGTGAAATCACATTAAGACAATGTTTTATCTTGTCAAATGATTTTTCTTGTAAATATAGTTTTTGAACTTATAACACTGTTGTTTGGATGGTAAATATGAAGTTATAATGGAAGTAAAAACTATTGTACCAACTTGGTTAAGATGTAAAAAAAGTTATATGTAAACTTGTTAACTTATAGGTTACTTTAATAATTTATGGTTTATAACTGTGGTTATTGAGTTAATGTCTTGGGACTATGCGACAAAATATGGACTATGGATTATATTAAATGTTATTGATAAAAAATATGTATATTAAAGATTAGGGAGAAAAAATTGTGATTAAATGACAAGGTTGGAATAAGTAATAGAAACTAAGTTTACATAAAGGATTCAATATAGACATCCAAACTTTCTGTTTAAACTCGAATACAACCGTCCATTTTATATTTTTATAAATAATATGATCATGGCGATTCCGAATAGGTAAGAAACTGGTCAAACGGATACATAACGAAAAAGATACGCTAATTACGAGTTAGTTTACGTTTAATTAATCGGGATTATAAAAATAACTTTTATAAAATCTTATAAATAGCAAGTTGGCTATTTTTAACGAATAACACACATTTTTAGATTCTAAAAAATGATTAAGAATCATAATTTTTCAATTTATAAGAAGGAGTTATGAATTTTGTTTGGTTTTCTCGGTAATTTAAAGTTATAAACTCATGAACGTAAAAACCACTATCATGACAGAAACTTTTATTTTAGTAAGCCTTTTATAAATGATATAATTTTCAATAAGAGAACGTACTCGAAAGAATCGCGAAAACGGAGCTATAACGAATAAATAAATACGGACGTTTAGATGTGTTACGTCAATTGTAGTTTAAAAATGAATTTATAACTGGTTATGAACAGTAAAAATCACTGTTTATAGAGGACATGAAATACCAAAACTGTTTTATATTTTATACGTCGTCTTATTACGAAAGCGTGGACGTAAGAAACGCGTGAGAAACTGGATCTTGAAAAAGTGAATGTTATGCCATATATACTAGAATGATATTATAAACGGTTTTACACATTATAATTATGGTTTTCATAAGTTCTAATAGATGGTGATGTAGCTACATAAGAACATGATTATGATGTTAGTTAATTCAAAGCGATAGGTGCTTATAGCCTATGTTCATTTAGGTTGCATTTGATCTTTTACGTGACGCGTTATCTGTGATATTTGGATTATCAGAACTCAAGGTGAGTTCATAGCCCCACATTTTTACGATTTCAATGATTTATAACTTTGGGGTGGAAACATGCTTTGTTTTATAAATTGGACGCAAGTGTATATTTTATATTGCTTACGTGTTTGCCTAAGTAGCGATAACTCAAGTTGAGCCCATTATCATGAACTGTCAATTACATAGATGTAGTTGTGAATTACATTATTTTGAGCTGTGAATGTTTAATAGATCTATTTGGGATTGCCCTCCCGTTTCGGTGTGATTAGGTATCACGGGAAAAACGAACGTTATAGCATGTCGGATTTGGGATGTTTAGGGTTGAACATCTGATCGGGCAGAATAGCAATATTTATTATTGCGAATATAATTGTCGAGCTTCAGTGTCATGAGCTTAGGAAAACGTAATCGGATTTTGTGATGTCTGCATTTGTTGCATTATCACGGGGAAAGTCTTGCGGTCCTGCATATTATATTTTTTTTACCTAACATATGAATTCCACATTTTTGTTGATGTTTAAAGCAATGTTTTCGGGTGGTCAATAGGCTAGGAGGTGCAGGATCATTGGTGGTTTTTGATTTGGATATCATGCGTTAAAGATTTTGTGCGTACATTTTTGTATAAATAACTGTTATGGGCTAGAAATCTTTGTATTTTGAACAAGTGGACAAGTGAAGCTTCGGCTTATGTAACAAATACTTTGTTAATTCTAATGTATCAGTTTTAAACGACTTTTTGGTCGTTCTATATACATCTTGTGTTATTGATCTATGAAGTAACATGCCCCGAGATCCTGTTTATCCGCTTGCGCCAATTTGGGGGTGTTACAGAAGATGGTATCAAGAGCCAAGGTCTATAGAGAAACCCCCCCAGGCAAATGCTTTTGCTAGGACTATAACGTTTTCAAACATTGCATTCATACAAAGGGGTTTTTACGGGACACTAGTTGTTGCATTAGTTAGTTTAGATAGATGACATTTTTAATTGATAATGTTGTGGGTTATAATATATTACGTATATTACAATAAGAGCTTATATAATATACTCACTATAAGTTATTTCTGCTGGTCACAGCAGTCATGTCAGCTGATTAGCAGTTAAGTTACCTATATTCTGTCTGTTCAATCTGAGCTACGATTTGGCGTATCCATTGGAGGATCCTTCGAGAGGCTGCCGACAGTTACTGGGCAGGCACAACATTCTCCAGTGTATGTTACTGATCCCATGGGAGTTGGGGGATCATGTACATCGTGCAGTGTACATTCCTGAAGCCTAAGCACACTGAGGACTTAGTGGCGAGTGAGGGATGTGGCACCTATAGAGCATACATTACTGAGGGTGCTTCTGCACCTCCTAACTACACCATCCTTTCTACCCTCACTTATCCGACCCCCACGTACTAGAGCAGCCATAGCTCAGATGAGAGCTGCAGCACCATCCACCTATCATCTACTACTTCCATTAGGGACCCCACCATTGTTACCTACCACTTACTGCACCATCTATAGCAACATGAGCTAAATTCCCGAGGCTACACGCGCCTCGGAAGAGGCTCTACTTATTTATTGCTCCCAAAACCTGGGTGTGAGGTTGGGGAGAGTTTGTGCTGCTGCTGCGAGACAGCTATGACCCACTATGGCCCATAGAGTCGATTAGAGTTCTTGTAGACACTAGGAGGACTTGGGTCCGCTTTTTTTACGTCCGAGATACTGCGAGGAGGTTGATGGCCCGCCTTATAGGTGGTCAACTTGAGTCAGTTTACAGGTAGATGTTCGCAATAGAGGAGGTTCGGCGTAATACTCTCGACATCACGATGCCCAGAAGAATTCATGCAGCTGTGAGAGTGAGTATTGATGGTATTAAGGAGATGAGAGACTTGTTATGAGTAAAGAGAGTATGGAAGACCTGTTCAGGCCTTGCTAGGTCTGTAAGCTTTACTACAGGGGCATTAGAGGCACGTACGTTATAGTTATTAGAGACTGGCAGGTGCGTCGCCACGGTGGCAGCATCAGGCTTGCAGATGATTTTGCTGTTCGCTGATCATGGTACCCAGGCCCGCTGGAGGCTGGGAGCAGGGTTGACACATTGGAAGGACATGGTAGCAATTCCTGGCTTTAGTTATGATTGTAGCTAATATGCGGTCTGTTAAGTTTTTAGGGTTACTCCCAGCTAGCAGTACGGTATTAGATTCTTTTAGTTTTGAGTAGCTATGCCTGTATGGAATCTTTTGTCTCTTTTGTTTATCTATGTTGTATAGCCTTACTAAGTATTACGGTAACTCCCAGCTAGTAGGGGCTTAGGTTTGATGTTCTATTTTGTAACATAGCGATAGGGAATCTTTGTGATACCAAACAGATCATTGTATATTTCCAAATCTATATATGGAATAGATGTTATTATGTTATGTCGATCTTGAGTTGGTTGTATGTTCCTGTGCGATGTGATTATTTTATTTTATGATGCATATGTTATGTCACGTTATGATTATATTGATTAAGGGTATTGTGTTTTCTTGTGATTGAAGAAAATGGCACCAAAGAGAGCCACAAGGTCAACACCAGTCACACCAGCCCCAACAGAAACCACCCACAACTGTTACTGAGGCGCAACTTCAAGCCTTAATTGACCAAGGAGTTGCTGCTGCAATGGCTGAAGTAAAAGCAAGTAGAGTTAGGAATGGCTACAATAGCAATGGTTCAGGACCAAGGCCAGCACAAGCTGTTTGCGAATGCTCTTACTCTGAATTCTTGAAATGCAAACCTTTGGACTTCAAAGGCACTGAGGGAGTCATCGGACTCACTCGATGGTTTGAGAAAATAGAGTCTGTTTTAGCATAAGCAATTACACAGCAACTAGTCAAGTCAAATTTGCGACTTGCACTCTGCAAGACGATGCTCTTACATGGTGGAATTCTCATGCCATGCCATGGGCAGCACTGAAGAAAATGATGACTGATAAATACTGCCCGAGGGGTGAGATCAAGAAGATTGAAACTGAAATGTGGAACCTTAAGGTTAAGGGCACCGATGTGGTGGTGATATTTGCTAAATTGTACACTAAATTACCCGGGATTTTGCCTAATAAAAGCCAAGAAAATGCCAAAAGAATAGAAAATGTGTGCTTTTGTGTCCAATTACCAAGATTGAAAAGTATATCGGTGGCTTGCCGATATGATACAGGAAGTGTAAAGGTCTTCAAAGCTGTAAAACCATGCAAGAGGCTATCGAGTTACAACTGAGTAGAATGGATGAAAGACCCATGCCTAAGCTGAACGTCAGGCAGAAAGGAAAAGAAAGTAAGGATGATTTTTCCAAGAACATCAAAACCAACAACAATCAGAATAAGAGGCATGAACACAGGCCAGGTTACACTGCAAGCAATAGTGACATGAAACCATACGCCGGGTCTAAACCTCTGTGTTCCAAGTGTAATTACAACCATGAAGGTCCTTGTCTACCTAGGTGCAATAACTGCAAAAAGGTTGGCCATCTGGCCAAGGATTGTAGAAGCCGACCTACAAATGCTAACAACAACAACCGCAATAACAACAATAATAATCAAAAGGGAAATGGTTGCTATGAGTGCGGAGCTCAAGGACATTTTAGAAGAAACTTCCCAAAACTGAAAAACAATGACCGTGGTAATCAAGCTAGGAATAACAGGGCTCCAGCGAAGGTGTATGTGGTTGGAAACGCGGGGGAAAACCCAGACAACGTCGTTGCAGGTACGTTCCTTCTAAACAACCGTTATGCATATATCTTATTTGATACTGGTGCCGATAGAAATTTTGTGTCTACTGCATTTAGCTCCCAAATTGACATCACACCATCTACCCTAGATCGCTATTATGATGTCGAACTAGCTAAAGGGAGAATAATTAGGTTAAACACTATCCTTAAGGGTTGCACATTAAACTCCTAAACCACCCATTTCAACATAAACTTATATGCAGTAGAACATTGAGTTTCGATGCTATAATCGGTATGGATTGGTTAGCGAGGTACCAAGCGGTCATTGTATGTGCCGAGAAGATTTGTGTCTCAAGCCCTGGGTAAATGAAACAAGAATCATACACGGTTGATGGAATAACATGAAATGTGACACGATTAAACATCATTTCGTGCACTAAAATGCAGAAGTACATGCAAAAAGGATTTCCTATCTTTTTGGCACAAGTTACTGCAAAAGAGGTTGAAGACAAGTCGGAGAAGAAGCGACTTGAGGGCGTACCAATAGTTCGAGAACTTTCCTGAGTATTTCCTGAGGACTTGCCGGGTCTTTCCTCCACTCGACAAGTGGATTTTCAAATTGATTTGGGGTAACTGTGCAGCACCTGTAGCCACGGTACTTATCGATTGGCGCCTTCCAAAATGAAAGAGTTATCGGAGCAACTGAAATAGCTACCGACAAGGCTTATAAAAGACCAGTTCCTCACCCAGGGATCTCCGGTCTTGTTTTGTCAAAAAAAGGATGGATCATTCTGATGTCATTGACAATCGGGAATTCAACAAACTGACAGTGAAGCATCGTTATCCACTCCCCTAATCTGATGAAATTATTTGATCAGCTTCAAGGGTCGAGTGTCTACTCGAAGATCGACCTAAGGTCAGGTTATCACCAACTAAGGGTTCGAGAAGAAGACATTTCCGAAACCGCCTTTAGACCCGTTACAGCCATATACGAAATTTCAAGTTATGCCGTTTGGTTTGACAAACGCACCTGCAGTATTCATGGACCTTATGAATCGGGTGTGCAAACCATATCTGGATAAATTTGTGATTGTCTTTATTGACAATCTGATCTACTCGAAGAACAAGAAAAAGCACGAAGAACACCTGAAGCCTAATCTTAGAGTTGCTTAAGAAAGAGGAGTTGTATGCCAAATTTTCCAAGTGCGAATTTTGGATTACTAAAGTACAGTTCCTCGGTCATGTGATCGATAGTGAAGAATTCATGTAGATCCAGCCAAGATTGAATCCATTAAAGATTGGACACTCCCTAAGTACCCACCAACGGAGATCGTCAATTTTAGGTCTTGCTGGGTATTATGATCGAAGATTCATTGAAGGGTTTTTGAAGATCGCCAAACCTATGACCAAGCTCACCTAAAAGAAGGTCAAGTTTGAGTGGGGTGATAAACAAGAAGCAGCTTTTCAACTGTTGAAGCAGAAATTATGCAGTGCACCAATCCTTGCCTTACCGGAGGGAAGCAAAGATTTCATCACATACTGCGACTCTTCAAAGAAGGGTTTGGGCGCTGTGTTTTTTGAATTGCAAAGAGAAATGGTGAATTCTTTTGCATCACGCCAATATTGTATTTTGTTTGGTTTTATTTTTTTTATTAAATTCATGAGAAGAACTATACGACTCATGATTTAGAACTTGGAGCAGTAGTGTTCGCTCTCAAAATTTGGAGGCACTATCTGTACGGAACCAAGTGTACAGTGTTCACTGATCATAAGAGCTTACAACACATTCTTGATCAGAAGGAACTAAACATGAGACAACGCCGATGGTTAGAGTTGCTTAGTGATTATGATTGCGATATTCATTATCACCCGGGGAAAGCCAATGTCGTTGCTGATGCTTTAAGCAGGAAAGAACGAGAACCACCGTTAAGAGTTCGAGCCTTAGTCATGACTATTAGTTTGGATCTTCCCAAACAAATCTTGAATGCTCAGACTGAAGCACGGAAACCAGAGAACATCAAGAATGAAGATGTTGGAGGAATGTTGTTGAAAACGCTAAAAATACCAGAGCTATTAGACTAAAATGTTGAACCCGAACTGGATGGAACCCTATGCCTCAATGGCAGAAGTTGGTTACCTTGTTATGGTGATTTGCGGACTGTGATCATGCACGAGTCCTACAAATCAAAATACTCTATACATCCGGGTTCTGACAAGATGTACCAAGATATGAAGAAGCTATATTGGTGGCCCAATATGAAAGCCGACATCGCCACCTATTGTAGCACGTGTTTTGAACCTGTGCAGAGTCCAAGGCTGAACATCAAAGACCATCAGGATTGTTGGTACAACCCAAGATACCTGAATGGAAGTGGGACAACATCACTATGGATTTTGTTACGAAGCTTCCTAAGACGTCGCAAGGCTACAACACCATTTGGGTGATTGTTGACCGACTCACTAAGTCTGCGATCTTCACACCGATGAGAGAGACTGATCCTATGGATAAACTTGCAATAATATACCTAAAGGAGGTTGTCATGAGGCATGGAATACCTGTTTCAATCATTTGTGATCGTGACCCGAGATTCGCATCTAATTTCTAGAGGTCACTTTAGAACGCTTTGGGTACTAATTTAGATATGAGTACTGCGTACCATCCACAAACAGACTGACAAAGCGAGAGGACCATTCAAACTCTCAAGGATATGTTGCGTGATTGTGCGATCAACTTTGGAAAGGGTTAGGTTAACCATTTGCCATTAGTTGAGTTCTCATATAACAATAACTAATACGCTAGCATCAAGGCCGCACCATTCGAATCACTTTATGGTCGAAAGTGTCGTTCACTTGTTTGTTGGACCGAAGTTAGAGAAGCTCAAATCCTTGGTCCAGAACGGATTCAAGAGACCATTGAGAAAATCATCCAGATCAAGCAAAGGATGCAAGCCGCTCATGATCGACAGAAGAGTTACGCCGATTTAAAGTGTAACCCGATGGAATTCCAAGTCGGGGATAAAGTTATGCTTAAAGTTTCGCCTTGGAAAGGGGTCGTACATTTTGGCAAACGGGGGAAGTTAAACCCCAGGTATGTTGGATCTTTCAGGGTGTTAGAAAAGGTCAGAGAGGTTGCTTACAAGCTCAAGCTTCCTGAAGAGCTGAGCAGAGTTCATGATACATTCCATGTGTCCAACCTGAAAAAGTGTCATGCCGACGAACCATTTGTCATTCCGTTGGATGGACTTCATCTTGATGACAAGCTTCATTTTGTTGAGGAACCATTAGAAATAGTGGGCCAAGAAGTTAAACGGTTGAAGCGAAGCCATATCCCATTAGTAAAGGTTCGATGGAACTCCAAGAGAGGTCCTGAGTTCACGTGGGAACGTGAAGACCAATTCAAGAAGAAATACCCACACCTCTTCACCAAGAGCGCACCGTCGTCAAGTGCTGCATCATGAGCCTTGAGGACAAGGCTCGTTTAACGGGGGAAGTCTATAACACCCTGTGTTTTCAAGTCATTGACGACATCGATAAATCTACTATTTATTTTTAGCGTTGTACGCGTTTGCTTGTAATTTCATGAATTAAGTTTAAATCGCGTAAGCTAAAAATTAGCGTTCAATGTAAACGGGCATCAAACAATTAAGCGTTTACATCAATCAAGTATTAAATAATTATTTTGAGAATAATTATGGTCATTGTTCATTTATTTTTATCGGTTACGTAAATTATATTCGTTTCGCGATAAAGTGCGTTTAGGCATAACCGGAAGCACGTTAATTAATCTACGCTTCAACAAATACCCACGATTGTACCCAACACTCAAAGTTTTATTAAATTCACTCAAGTTAACATTATGTTTCACTTTGTACATTATAAAATAAAACAATACACAAATGCATACAAGTAAACACCTTTTATATAAAAGCTACAAGTTGTAACTTTCATATATTTAACAAGATATCATGTTAATATCAAAATGGCTTCTAGAACCCTTCCCCCCCCCTAACTCACGGCATAGCAACAACATTGGGACATAGAGCACATAATTTTTACACAACTTGCATTGTACAACACTTCTTCATTTAATCTAGCCATAACTTGTTCCCTTTTGACCATAGTCTTCCTTAAGACCATGAATTTGTCCCAAGACCAACTATTGCATTCTTTTTGACCAAGACTTACCATATATACATGCATACTAGAGATAGGAACTCATACAAGTAAAACACTTAACTAGAAAATCAAAAACTCTTCCTTGTTGCTCCATCTAAGCCCACGGCTTGAAACACCACCAATACCAAACCCATATAAAATTTTCTATCACCTATACTCATCTACATACATCATTCTTAAAACATTTTAAGATGTTTCTAAGCATTGGCTAACAATTTACAAGTAATAAGCAAGAAATTAAGATTATGGTTTTCATTTGAAAACTAGGGCTTTCTTGGTTTTAATCTTGGGTTTAAAGTCTAAACAAGGGTTTAGCACTTATTTGTCATCATCCTACATCATCTCATTAAGGTTATCTAAAGCCCTTAACTTTTCATCTATATGATTATATATATGTGTGATGTTTATATTGTGAAATCACCATTAGGATATGTTTAACATGTAAACATGGATTTTTCTTGTAAATATAGTTTTATGAGCTTATACACATGTTTTATGGATGTTAATATGAAGTTATAAATAGATACATAAGTACTTTACAATCTTGATTAAGCTTAAAAAGTGTTAATGCTAATTAGGGTTTTAAAAGATCACTTGATATGTTTCAAGTAAAAGTATGATAAATAACATGTTAACCTTGTTTATAAGCTTTTAGTCATGATATATGGACACTAAAATAAAGTTATAATGGAAGTAAAAGACTAGTACCCTTATGGTTATGATGTAAAAGTGGTTATGGATGAACTTGTAGTAAAAAGTTACTTATGGAGATTATGGTTTAAAAATGTTGTTAAGGACTTAATGACTTGGACAAATGGACAAATTATGAACTCATGGACTATATGATATATAAAATATAGTATATTAAGAGTGTTGGAAAAACATGTGGAATTAACTTAGTAGAAAAGTATATAAAACAAGTTTAATAAATAAGTTAATACATAGATATTAAAGGGCTATTTGGAGTCGAATTCCAAACAACAACCATATTATGTATTAGAAAGATAGTACGACTTATGACGATTCCGAAAAGGTAAGAAACTTGTCAAACGTAATACAAAACGAGAAGTTAAGCTAATTACGATATTATACGTTAATTAAGACGAATATTATAAAATAACTTTTTAAAAAAACTAAATCAAACAGCAAGTTTGATAATTTTAAACTAATAAAACATAATTTTAAGGATTCCAAAAATGAAAAGAAATCGTATTTTTTCAATTAATATCGAATTAGGGTTTATGCATTCTTCGCGGTTTACGCTATTAAAAGTTTAATCAAAAATAATTTTATAAACTATGAACAGTGAAAAACACTATTCAAGACAGAAACATTATTTATATAGAAAACATTTATAAATTGTATAAATTTTTAATAACGAGAACGTGCTCGAAAGAATCGCTAAAAACGGAGCTATAACGAATAAAATATGACGTTTACGAGTGTTACGTTAAAATTAAGTTATAAAAATGAATTTATAACTGGTATGAACAGTAAAATCACTGTTCATCAGAGGACATGAAATTTCAAAAGTGTCATATTATGATACGTCGTCTTAATCCGAGAGCGTGGACGTAGAAAACGCGAGTAAACGGACCTTGAAACCGAGCGGAAAGTATGCCAAATTTATCTCTAAGAATATTTAAAAATGTATTACAATTAAAAAAAAATGTTTTCAATAACTACTAATAGATGGTGATTTAGCTACATAAGACATGCATATGAAGTTAGTTAATCAAAGCGATTTAGTGCTTATCAGAACCTATGATATTTAGGTTGCATCGATCTTTTTACGTGACGCTTTATCCCTGCGATATTTGATTATCTGAACACAAAAGTTGAGTTCATAGACCCAATATTATTTACGATTTCAATGATTTATAACTTTGTGGTGGAAACATGCTTTGTTTTTATAAATTAGGACGCTAGTGTTTTATTTATATTGAATTACATGTTGTGCCCTAAGTATCGATAACCCAAGTGTGAGACCCATTATCATGAACTGTCAATTGCATAGATGTATGTTATGAAAAAAACATTATGTGGTACTCGCGAATGTTATGAAATAGATCAATTGGGATTGACATGCCCGTTCAGGGGCGGGTTGATTAGCTATCACCGGAAATGAACGTTAATAGCATGTCAAATAGGGGATGTTTCGGGTAAAACATCTAATAGGGCAAAGAAATTACAATAAATATAATAGGCAAGAAAGATTGTCGAGCTTCAGTGTCATGAGCTTAGGAAATGTAATCGGGTGTTGTGATGTCTTGCAGTTTGTTCCATTATCACAGGGGAAAGTACTTGCGGTCCCTCATATTATGATTTATCAAACAATGAATTCACCAACATAATTGTTGACAGTTTATAAAGCAATGTTTTTTCCAGGAGAACTGTAAGCATAAGGTTCCAAGGGAACATTGGTGATTTTGTTTTGGGAAGTCATGCTAAAGATAATGGTTGTATTATGTTTTGTGGAACTCATGTGTTGTGAACATATCTTTGTAAAAATAATAAGGAACAAGTTAAAGCTTCGGCTAATTTTGTATAAAAAAATATTTGTTAAATCAATGTATCAGGTTTTAAACGACTTTTTGGTCGTTCAATATACATCTTTTGTTATTGATCTATGATGTACTTCCCCGGACCCATAAGAGAGCCCCTAAATGTGTGTGAGTGTGTGCTATTTATAGCAATCTGAGGAAGCTTCTAGGAGTGCCTTCTTGCCCACGCTCCTCTTGATCCTACCCGTACAATCTTCCAATCATTGGGAGCTCATTATTAGCCGTTAGATCACTAGGTAGCTCACATGGATTGCCAGCGTGGCAATCCGTGATTGAGACACCTTGTGTTTCTTTTAGGCATAATTTAGTGTAAAAATTGAGTCCCCTTGTGCTTCTTTGCCATAGCCACGTGTAAACCTTTGCTTGTGAGCCAATGAGAGTGCTTTGATTTGACTTAATTATCCCTGCCATTGTGTTCATTGTCCCATGAATTGTCCTTTTTGACCTCCAATTGGTAAAAGCCCTCTCATTTGACTGCGTAGTGAATTTTGGGACGAAGGATGAATAGTAACCACTTTGGCGCCTTTTTTAACTGAACAGGGTAAAACAGATTTGAATTTTAGGCTTATTGCACTTTCAGTCCCTGTGGTTGATTGTTACTAGAGTAGTGTAAAAGGTACTTTCATAATTGGCAACTTAAGTCCCTGTGGTTTATAAAAATGGGTAATGGGCTAGGGGTAATGGGCTTTTGGTTATGGGCTTGATATCCGGGTATGAGAATTAGGGTTTAATAGGCCCATTAGACCTTAGGGACTAATTGTGTAAATTTTGAAACTTGGAGGGTTGATTTTTTGACTTTGGCTTCCGGCTCTTGCACACTCTTCCGTTCTCGAATCCGTGTTTGCCCGTTTTTTTGGCGGTTTTCTTGTGATTTTTGATATATCCGTACCTGCACACACAAAACACAAAAACAAGTATATTTTTGCCATTTTAAGTATGTTTTTAGTCATTTAGGGTCATTTTTGGTGTTAACAGATATGTGTATTTTACACTTATCAAGGAGTCTTGGTAAATCATCAAGAAACACCTCAGGAAAGTTGCGAATTATAGGCACGTCCTCCAAATATTTTTCTTTTTGCTCTTTCTCTATCACATAGGCCACAAACAAATGGCATCCCCTTTCTATGTATTTTCTTGCCTTAATACAGTATACCACCTTCAATCGAGATTTGACATAATTTCCCTTAACTACCATCATCTTACCTTTAACCGGTATGTGAACCTATTTCTTTCCGCAAACTATAAGAGCATCATGCTTGACTAACCAATCCATATCAATAATCACATCGAAAGTACCGAGTTCTATAGGCATAAGGTCTACTTCAAACAATTGATTAAGTAGATTCAGAGTGCAACCTTTTAGAACGGTATTTGTACTAACTAATTTCCCATCGGCTAATTCCACTTCATAACTTATATTTAATGTCACCGGTTTAATATCAATTAATTGACTAAATTTAGAATTAACAAAACTCTTGTCTGAACCGGAATCAAACAATACTCTAGCATAGCGATTGTTGAGTAAGAACGTACCGGTGACAACATTCGGTCCTTAACCTTGCTTGGCATCTCTAAGTGCATAAGCATGGCCATTTGCATTTCCACCTCGTCGATCAGCTAGATTAGGGCATCAGCTTCAATCATGATTCCTATCTTCACACTCGTCGCAGGACCAAATAGGTAGAGCATTCAAGCTGGTAGCCCCACCTTTCATTCTACAATCCTTTGCCTTATGGACTATCTTATTGCACTTGGTACACTTTGTCGAACAATTCCCAAAATGACACAAACCACAACGATTACACTTTGGGGCTGGCCCCCTTGATCAACAACATTATTCTGGGCAGCAGTCATTGCCCTTGCACCATCTTGCCTTCTTTGATTGTACTGATTGTGGTGATTATTACCACGATAATTGCCATGGTTGTTGCGGTTGTTGTTGTTGCGGTTATCATTTTTGTTGCAGTTATCGTTGTTGTTGCGGTTGTTGCTTCCACCTTGATTATTGTTTTCCCACTTCCTTTTGATGCCTTTAGAAATTCTTTCATTCTTTGCTTAAATTTTCTGCTCTATTAGGGCGTGTGCCATATGCACAGCCACATTGAGCATAGCAGGTCTAGATGAAGTTGTTTCACCTTTAATGATCTCAGGCAACCCCTTGATGTACAATTCAACTTTCTTTTTCTCATTGGGAACAACATTAGGACACAATAGAGCCAATTCATTAAACCTTTATGTGTATGTAGCTATATTCATATCCCTTAATTTTAAATGTCTCAGTTCATCCTCTAACCTCTAAACTTCTTCAATTGGACAAAACTCATCGATCATCATCTGTTTCACTTTAGTCTATGGTCTTCCATTTGCCACCTCACGTCCTAAAGTAGCGACCTGAGAATTCCACCAAGGGCTCGGCCATGAAGTGTAGCAGTGGCAAACTTTACTTTTCTTGTTTCAGCACATTCACTTATCTCAAAAGTATTCTCCATCTTTTAAAACCATTGACAAAGTCCGACAGCACCTTTAGTCCCGTGAAATTACATGGGACCACATTTCATAAATCCAGCGAATGTACATTCTCAAGCCGCTAGGCCTCCAGCAGGACCTCCAGCTCTATTTGCTTCTTCTCTCACCCTTTCTCGTTCAGCTCTAATAGCCGCTTCAATTCCTTCCCGCACTAGTTGATCGGCGGCCTCTTGGGTTAAAGCTCTTGAGTCAAAATAGGTTGAGGTTGGTTCAGATCTTCTTTCTGGAGCATGGTTCTGTTCATGACTTAAAGGAATCATGGTGAGTACTCATAAGAATTAAATATGGCTATAATATTGCACACATAGTCCTAATCACAACATGAATTCAATGCACAACATCATACAAGAGAAAAGAAATCACAACACAACATGTAAAGATCAAAAGTAGTCATTTGTCGTTCATCACAAGAGTTAGTACATAGTTGCATTGTTCACCAAAATATGACTCATGTCATCATAAACATGTATACCAAATCTACTAACCGACATGCCGGTTAGTGATTACTTCAACAAAATAAAGTACTACAAATGAAACTGAACAACTACTGGTCATGTGGAGATCCACGGGACTCTGAGGGTTGTGGGTCCTTGGCAGCAGCATCATCATCATCATCATCATCATCATCATCATCCTCTTGGGTGGCCATAGCAGCATCTCTAGCCATAACATACGGATCATCCGTACGTGGTGCAAAACCTGAGGGAATAGGAGGTTCCTCTTGAAATCGTAACCTCTCGGGTATACACGGACTAACCCAAGCCTCCCATTGGCTTAACCGTTTGACCCGGCTACACTACAACTTAAGTTCATCGATTTGCTTGCTCAAACCCTCCACCAACCTCTTCATCTTAGAATATTTAATTGTAACATCGAGCTCATGGCGATTCATGCGAAGGCCATCTTCATTGAACTTCTTCTTTATTTTGATCTCGGTGTTGTACCTCTCAAACATTTGCTTCTCTAGCTTAGTCGTTCTACTATGAATAGTCATCAAATCACTAGGCTTAGGACCAGGTGCAAACACCACAAAATTACCATCAAGTATAGCTCAAGTAGATGAACTTTCTCCTACATGAAAGTTATGACCAAACTAAAAAACAGGTGGTGGTGGCACATCTGGGTCAATAACTTTGGGATTGTCCATTTCATCATCAATCTCCATCTTTTCTTCCTCACCATTACCTACCTCATCTTCATCTGGATCCTCATCATCATTTTCTTTAGGATCCTCTTCATCATCTTCATCCACCTCATCTTCTTCTGGATCCTCATCATCATCTTCTTTTGGATTCTCTTCATCATCTTCTTCTAACCATTCATTATTGTTATTCAGGATTTGCCCACCAATCCATTGAGGAGCAAACCCGACAAGAGCAGCAAGAGCTTGTTCTGGAATGGGTTCTTCTTCCGGATCTGCTTCATCATTAACATACCCTTCGGGTTGAGCGGGTATATGATAAAGGATAATTAGAGCGGGTTCCGGTTGGACCAGCTCATCTTCGGGCAAATTTGCATCATGATTAGGAGGAGGTAAGTTTGCCATGATAATCTGTCATCACGGAAAATAAATACGTATAAGGTCACAATATAGATAAAATTTATGCAACATACGAATGAATGAATGCAATGCATTGCAATGAATATGATAAATTAATATTGATTTATTTAAACATGTTAATAATTTAATAATTATTTATTTAAATATGCAATAAACCTTTGATATAAAGTTTAATTATCGAAGTATATCTCAATATAGATTATAGTATTTATTTAATAAATACTAAGCAATAATGTATTCATGAAGAAGGAATACTAAAATGGTAATCACTTAGGATGACTTGATCGGGAACCACGAGAAGTATTTGCGCGCGAAAACAAGAAAATAAAGTTATAGTTTAGGTTTTTGAAAAATGCCCTAGTTCTGTATAACTTATGGCTCTTGATACCAATCTTTAACACCCCCAATTTAAATCAAGATTCGGGTCCAACAATGAGGTGTTAATAATAAGGACAACAGTCATATATTATATAGAACGACTCAAAAAGAGACGTTATCAAACACGTTCCATTCCAAAAGAAATATCAAAGTGCAAGCGTTGTCCCAATATAAAAGAAACATGACACAAGTGTTCAACAAAATATAAGAACATTGTTTTTGAGGAATGGAAATCAAGCGTTTTAACAAAAGTCATTTTGAAGCGCAACTTCCTCCTTGTCCTAAGCTCTAAGTCCTTAGCTTTGATTACCTAAGATAAACATGCTAAAAAGTCAACAAACATTGAGTGAAATTCATAGGTTTAATTAAAATATTAAGATTTAGAACACAAATATTAAATCATCGAGAAAACTTGTGGATCAAACAAGTTTTATATATATATATATATATATATATATATATGCTTATAGATATATATCATATATAAATATATATATATATAAAATATAATAAAATATCATTGAGCTCGTGACAACTGATCCCTTGGACGAGATACAAATGTAGTTTGCCCCAAAAGATTAGGTATTATTGCCATATACCTATAACTTCTCAGATAATATATCCGTTGCAAGTGAGTGTTCCAAAAGGATTCATACCCCGAACGGGGAGTCACCCCATAGGCCTATTTATTACCATAACTTCTACCCATCATACGTAGTTAACGGTTCATGATATTAGGGTCTTTAGCAATAAGTACTCAAGCATTATCATACAATTCGGGTCCAGCATACTGAAAACCATTTGTGTTCAATTTTATAAAAACAAGCATGTATCTCCTTCGCGGGTTTTGAGAAAACAAGTAAAGTAGTAAAGACGAGGCTATGAACTCACCATATGTATATGTTTGAATGAGAAACCAAATATGAGAAGATGACTCCAAAGATTAGTCGAGACCTATAAAGCAAGTCGCAACTTAGAATGATTTATGATATCATTATAATAGAATAGTTATACAATACTAGTTAAAGAATCCAAAATATGAACAATATTGCACCAAGACTAAACCAAAGTATTTTTAGTTTTCAAATAGGTGTATGACCTGAACTTAACCCCAAATAAGTTTCTACTAAGTATCGTTTAGCCATTCTGAATCTTTACTAAATGGTCACACTTTTAATTCACAAGAAAAGGCGTAAAACTTATATTGCAGAATTTTAGTCACATTCACAGGACCATATCTCTTAATCCATAAAAGATATAAAGGTAAGATTTTAACCCCTGGAAAGATACATGAGTCTAGTTTCCAGAAATTTTGGCCAATCAATCAAACCATTTACCAATCCACAGGAAATGAGTTTTTACTAACAGAAGGTCAAAACAGAAAACCTACGGAATTTCTAACTTCCACCATTTTGGCCATAAATCTTAAACTAAAAGAGAAATGAAGTTGATTCCAAATGGAGGAGAAATATTATGATATCTATTATCTAACCATGTTTTAAAACCTTAACCTACTATATAAAATTCTGGAGAAAAACATGTTTCCCAACAGCAACTCGAGAATTGACATTCTACCGTAAAAAGACCATAACTCCTACATCCAAATCGTTACAAAAGCGTTCAATTCGTCACATGTACCTAAGACCTATATCTATCCACCCATGCCTTTTGTTGACAGACCCTAAGCCAAAAAATTTGAGGAAACACCACGTTTCCCTACTGACCTGGAAACAGTCCCAACATCTACTCCTAAACTCAATCAAAACTCATCCAAATCATCAATTAATCAATCGCAAGGCCAAAATATAACAAGGTAACATAACTACTAATCCATATCATCCTTATTCAAGATTAATCCAAGATAAATTATAAAAAGTACATGCATGATCATAAAAATCAAAATCAAGAACATGCACTTTCATAAAAACTTAATCAATAAATTAGGGTTTTAAGAGATAACTTACAATACTAAATGGAAGAGGAAAATGATCAAACACAAACCCTAAGAGGGTGTTGTGTTGGTTGCCAATTCCACCAAGACCAAACCTAATCCAAAGATAAGCTTTCTAATATACCCAAACCTTGTAAATACAACTACAATCAAACCCTTATAGCCTTCAATCAATAAAACCCTATAAAAAACTAAAAAATCTTCAAAATCAAGATTCCCCAAAACACATGCATGATGGTTTTTATAGATGGGAGCTATTTTGGGCTTAGTTTATATATGTTTTGGAGTAAAAAGGGTGAGATTAAATGGAGATTTGATGGAGTTGATAGTGGTTTTCTTGTGTCTGCCATCGAACAGGGAGAGAAAAGGGAGACATGTGTTTTTTTTGGAACGTTGTATTATGTTTGAGTGTGTGTTTTGCTTCGGCTTATATAGGAAAAGAGAGGGGAGTGGGTTGGGTCGACTTATAACTAAAACAAAAGGGGAGTGGGCTTTTTTATAAAAAAATTATAAGGGTGTGGTTGCTTAGCTATACAACCGGCCTCCCCTTTTTGGGTTGGGCTTGGTTGGGCTTTGATTGGTAACCATTGTACTTCTTTTGTTTTCGGGCCCAATTACTAATTATAATCTGATACTTTCTCCTAAATCATGGTTTTCGTCTCGGGTGCAATTTAAAATACAAAAAGGACAATTATTATAAAAATAAAAATAATTAGGCACTCAAGGCCCGAATACGGAGTCGTTGATTTCTCGATTATATAACGGATAAATTTAAATTGTAGGATTTGCGAGGGTTTTAAAATTGACGATTTTAATAAAAAAATTGATTAAGATAATAAAATGTATTATTTAAAATTTAAAAATTAATTATAAATTTAAATTAAGTAGTGACCTTAAATATGGGGTTTTACAGGGTTCGAGAAGATTTGAGGAACATTTTGAGGCAAAGAGTTGTGATAGGTAGTAGGAGAAGGGGTACTAACTCTAGAAATGCCTTCATCACCTCTATTCCCATCATCATCTACTTAACGAGAGGACGAGCCATGATTGAAGGTGGACGAAGAAGAAGTGGTATAGCGAGCTCTTTTGACACCGATATCTTTCCTTGGTTTGCGCTGTCGTGGCGCACCAAGAGAAAGCATGACTCTATCAACATGGATGTACAAATCATTTTGAAGATGGGGATACTTATCCGTGACATGTTTAAACAAACGAGTCAGTTGCATGCCATAAGTCAAGATAAGTCCACGTCAACTCCTAACAAACTCTATTCATTTTGCAACGAATAATGCAAGATTTTATTGTGTAGAAATAGAAACACAATAGAGCATGTGAGCGAGACAAGCTGAAATATGATCTCGGTTGCCACCGAGATAGAAAGCATTTTACCAAATGATTTTGGCCTAAGTTATCATGTTGGGTTTTGGTGACAATTTGATTTTCATCAAGGTAGGTGACTACTCCTAAAATGAGACGAGTATGTTCAATTCGTTCAGTTTGAATGAATATTTTCATATCGTCAGGAGTGGGAAGCTTAGTATAATAAGGACCAGACAGGTATTGTTCTTTTAATAGTGCATCAAGAGACCATTCGTCTATGAAGAAGCATTGTCCTTCAAAAGGAATACGAAGAATTTGAGAAAATTCAGAAAGAGTGTAGGAAATAAATTAACCTCGGATGATGAAAATGATTGACATTTCATCGTTCTCGTTGTAGGAAAGTTGGACTTGACTACAAAACTTTAAAAAAAACAAGGAATGATGGACTCATTAATCAAATAGAGACAATTAAAACCAATACTCCTAATCATGGCTCAAGGTAATGTGGATCCTCAAACCCTGCTTCAACTACCCTACCCTCATGAAATTATCTAGATTCAACGTTTTGGTAAAAATGTGTCATAGTCTTAGAGGTTCTTTCTTCCTTAGAAATTAGGCAAATGTAGGAACGGGTCAATTGATGATCGAAGGCAATTAAACGAGGCATTATCACCTACTAAAAAACAGTCTTAATAAATATATTTATAATAATACAAGATCAAAATGTTGAGAAATAAAGACTACTGTGTGTCTATATGCAACAAATGTGGACGTGCGGTTATCTCGCCTCTAAAAACAAAATCTATGAGATAACCCAAACGGTCCTTAATTCATTTTTGCTCAATCAAATGTGTCGAAAAAATAAATATTAGTTGTTGATAGAAATAATGCCTAAAAACGTTATTGATATTTTTCGACTTCTCTACGTTTTGATGATTACAAAATGTAAAAACTCTCGATGTAAAATTAAACGCAAACAAGTTATTACTCGTAAATTTTCATTTCAAAAATTTATCACTTATAGGTATGAATAAATAAATGCTTAATTTATTTAATGATCAAAGGAATTTAATTTCCAAACCTTACATTTTTATAAAATGTAACGAACATTTTTAAAACTTATACAAAGTATTTTTGAATTTATAAGAAATGTTTTATTCAAAATAAATATTTTAAATTCAAATTTTCACCCTCAAAATGAATAAAACTGCTCTAGAAAGCACCTTTCTTGGAAAAGACAAAATTGGAAGCGTCCTACTATGGGCGATATAATAACCCATAATTTTCCTCAATATAATTATCCATCTATTAAATTAGATAGAACCATTTTCATGGAAAGATTTTCATAAGACTCGATTTTATTAAAACCCGACACATTTGTCGTTATCATTCATCGATCGAAATACTATAAAATAATTATGTTATATATTTAACATAATTTATCATCCACTAGCTTTTGAAGAAACTTAAAAAGATAAAATCTTATCATTTAAACTATAACGTATCATGTTACTAGGGAATTTCATGTGAGGGGATTTCATTTGGCTGGATTTACGATTTAAAGTATCCTAGCTCCCCAAACGTTTACTACATGACCTCTGGATTATGATAGCCCGAAAAGTGATACGATATTTTCACAAGTTAACAAACCAAAAACCATTAAACTTTATGAAGTAAAGTTTTGGAATATAACCAATCAAACTAAGACTTGACATATTACCCTAGGTTGCGTGACGAGGCTGTTTACTTCCATTTGAATTAAATTTCAAATCAATAAACTACCTTATCAAGGTGAGTTCATAGTCCCACCTTTATATGTTTTCTAAACTCCGTGGGGAGATACATGCTATAAACTATGAATACGAGTATTTTCCAATTGTATGCTATCTTAATATATTATTGCCTAAGTATCTCTATTTGCCAAAAGGCCCCACTATCATGAACCGTTAATTACTTTGCGAAGTAAGCACGAATGCCGTGAATAGATCTATTGGGACTGAACTTCCCCGTCCAGGTTCTGGTACATACATGGCCAGCATACGTATTTCATTTGAGGAACTCTGGGTTTTTAGCAAAGCACCCACTTGGGGCAACAACTTATGAATAACATTTACTAAAGGCTTCGGTGTCATGAGCTTAGTGCAATAATATAATATTGTTTACCATGATAATTGTATTCGTTGCAATTATTACTGTTACATTGTCTTGTATTCAACTATTACATTTCGGAACTGTGAATTTCACTCAACCTTTATGTTGACCTTTTTAGCATGTTTATCTCAGGTAAATGAGCAACCTATGGCATGGAGTGGCATTAGACTTGAGGACGTCCAAACTTGTTATCATTCAAACTCTATGTTTTCATATGTATTTTGGGACCTCCTTTTGTAAAACTCTGAAATAATATTGAATGATAACTAAATTTTCCAAAACGTTTCTTTTGAGTTGTTTTCTATGATTATACTATTGATTCATGAAGTAATACCTCAATTTAGCTTCCGTTGCTATATGTCAAATAAACGGGTGTTACAATATATTGTTTAAATATGTTATTTATTATTGTAGGTACGAAACAAGGATATTTAAGCAAAAGTACGAGATAAAGAGCAAAACTAAAGATTAATCGAAGGCTTAGAGGTTTAATTAGTGACCAACATTTATATAAGTTAGAGTCTTAAGAAAATTGAGAAAATGCCCAAAAGTTCAAGATCAAAAGTCACATGTTTTCATTTGTAAACATTAGCCGGCTTGGGGGTGTTTCTTTTTTCCTTTAATGCCTCTTAATGAGTGGGCTCAACCTTCATTCCCTCTTATTGGGTAGGACCACAAAAACCACTTCTCTTAAATAAGAGGCAAAACTAGACATATATATTTACCGCTTAATCTTAAGAAAAAAAAGAAACAAGCCCTTAAATCCTACTTGAATGTCTAGCCCATAAAGTCATACTTGAATGTCTAGCCCATGAAGTGAGTTAAGGGCTGACGTCACAAAGATTTGTGATAGGAATATTATATATATAATCAAATGAACTTTAAAACGACGTCGTTTTGTTACGTAGAAACACTGTTCAAATTCGCACTGTTGCTGGCGCAGCCCAGTGTATGCAGTCCAGTTTGGTGGTCCGCATTACTCTCCACGGCCCAAAATATCTTTAGTTAAATAACACTGAGTACAATATTCGGTGGCCCACATTGACTTCTTAGTTAAACAGCTTGACTTCTTTAGGCCCAAAATAAATTTAAAAAATAGAATTTACAAAACGCACCCTGAACTTTTAACTATTTACGATTTTTTTATATAATAAACTTTATTTATCAAATATATACCACATATCTACCAACCCATTTAGATAAAAAAAATACAAGTGGAAAGATCTTCAAACTGCGAACAAAACGAACCCAATATTGCAATGCTTCTGATATACGCATGATTTTATAAAAAATGCTGATGTTTAATATAAATAATGTTGGGAATTAAACACTTCAGAGTTAGTACTGCCAAGAGATGAGTTAGTACTGCTAAGCCAACAGTTAGTACTGCTAGAAGAAAACAGTTCGTACTGCTCAAGATTACAACTGCTAGTACTAAATTAGTCAGTTAATACTGGTAGAGTAAGTTAGTACTGCCTGTACAAACTTAAGACTATTGAAGAACTTACTACTGCTGGTTATAGAGTTACTACTGCTGGTTCAAGATTACTGATGTTGGTGAAAAAGTTAATGCTGCTGAAAGTCTTCTTGTTGTTTCAACTGAATTTAATGCTAATTGACTGAAGTTAATGCTGATTAGTCAAATAGAAAACTGAAGTTAATGATGATTGAAGAAATTAATGTTGATTGAGAATTTGACTAAATACTTAGGAAAGTATTTAATATTTAGTCATTGTATTTAATATATTTTACTAAATATTTAGGAAAGTATTGTAAGCTCATTAGGACTCCTTGGTGTATAAAAGGAGATCCTAGGGCATCTAGTTTAACACATCTCAATCATCTCAATCATCTCATTATCATACACATACCTACACAACATCTTATCTCATTATCATACACATACCTACACAGCATCTCATTGTAATAGTTTCAAGGTTGTAAACCCTAGTACTACACAGAGTACTCGTATTATTTATTATTAATAATATTGAAGCATTTTTGTTCATTCATATCTACTATTTAATTGATATATCTTCTAGAGTATTAAAGAGTAGATTCCGCATACTCTTTAATGTCAACACAAAGTTTCTATCAGTGTTATTTTGGATTTATCCAAGGTAACATATTCTTTACAAGGTAAAGAATCGATCGAGGCGTGGGATTTAATGCTGTTAAGCCCTCAGCATGTTGGGTTTGGAGACCCATCAAACCCAATGGTGCATCATTGGTTTTCAACAAATATAACTACATTGATGCACGGGGCAGATCCAAGTCAGTAATGGCTTGGGTCCCCAAAGAAAACTAACTTCATAAGTTTTGTATGCAGAGCAATTCACAGCTAAATGA
>BQNB010012551.1:0-45131 GCA_026074375.1 Tanacetum coccineum
TGAGTTCTAAACCCGTGTTTAGATTCAAAAATAAAGCTTCCAAGCTTATAACCCAAGATTAGGTTTTCAAAACCCTAATCTTTCCTTTTTCTTCTTATTACTTGAAAATGATGAACCAATGCTTCCCAACACCTTAGAATACCTTAAGTATGTTGTGTAAAGGGTTGTATGATTTTACAAAATCAAAGTATGAATTTGTTTTTATGGCCAAAGTGTGCCGTGGGTTTTGGAGAAGCAAAGAGAGAAAGAAATGAAGTTTTTGGTTAAGTATAAGAGTTGTAACATTTCTCATGCATGCATGGCTTATTTATAGTATAAATATCTAGCTAACTTAACCCTAGTTACTTTCTAACCCTAGTTAAGTTAGCATGATAAGTTTGACTAAAGGTGTAAGACTTACCTTTATGTAATATCTAGATATTAACTAGATATTATTTACAACTTGAAACACTTGGTCTCATCTCCAAAATTTCGGCATTATATATATATATATGATGTAATTTTTGTTATTTTGAGTATTGGGTATAAACGTGGGTATTTGTTTAGGCGTAGATAGGTTTTAGAACTTCCGGGTATGCCTAAACGTATTTTATTATGAAACGTAAGAATTTTACGTAGCCAATAAAAATAAGATGAACAAAGTTATTTATTATCCTCATAATAATCATATAACACTTGCTTGATGTAAACATTTAATGGTTTAACGCCCGTTTACATTGTATGATCATTTTCAGTTTACGCGATTTAACTTAAAGTTTACGGTTTAAGAGTAAACGCGTAAAACCCTAAAAATAAATTATGAATTTCTTAATGTCATACAATGACCTAAAATACGAGGTGTTATATGCACCTTCTCTGGGTCTGCTCTTACTCCTTACTTTGTTACCATAAAGCCGAGAAACCTTCTTTCCTTCACTCTGAACGAGGACGTGACCGGATCAATCTTAATGTTTACTCTTTTCAACTTTCTTAGTGTTTCTTCAACATCTTGAACCAGGTCTAGCTCACTTTTGATTTTTATTACTATTTCGTCCAAGTATATTTCCACGTTCCGCCCTCTTTGATCGGCTAAGACCTCCTCCATCATCTTCTAAAGTATAGCAGCTGAGTTCTTTAATTCTTTCAGCATATGGGTGAAACAGTATACTCCTTCCTCCATATGAAACCCAGTCTTTTCTTCGTCGTCCTCTGTCATCTTTATTTGGTTGTATTCCTTTGAAAGTCGTAGTAAACATTTGTACGGATATCCCATTATCGATGCTAGCCCTTCCCCGTAAACATTTGTGCGGTACATGTCATTGGCACAGACTTTGTTGAGGCTAGAGTGGACCTTTCAGGTTCCATTTTCTAGCTTAACAGGTATCGTGTTGGTGACCTACATGAGGTGCCAAACCTTTCTGATCATCCCTTCCTTTATCCATCGGAACACCTTTTCTTTCAATACCATTCTTCCGTTTGGTGCCATGGGTCGTCTCTTATGGATCACTGGTTCGGCGAAGGGGTATATCTTTAGTTGATGCTCCATGACGAATCGTAGAACAGTTGTTCTTTTTTATCCGGACCATGTGAATACTTCCATGTTTTCCCGCAGAACTTTTGTCAATAACTGTTTGCAATCGGCTGTTAACGTGGTCCCCATCGTTACATGCTGGTCCAGACGTTCATGGTTGATGATGCATACTTCCTTTATGTCTTCCTTGTCCCATGTTTTTTCCAGCGATACCGGACCTGAATTAGGTCCTCGTCATAGTTCACCATAACGTGTCTATCTTTGTCTTTAATTATAGCTATGTTGGACCGTATACCCCTGTTTATTGTTCATAATCATGCCTGCTAATTAACATGATAAAGATTGAATAGTGGACTACCATATATAAAACGACATCAAACAATAATGGGTAAAGTCCTGTTGTGCTAGGGGTTTAACATGATCACCACTGTTTTGATTCTCTAAGATGATTTATAATTAAAACTAAAAGTGATGCCTTTATGCGAGGCGTTAATTTGACTGTATTAAATCGTGTCTTATGTCCTTAGATGATGGTCCCGCCTAAGTCATTAAGAATTATATGCCGCATCGTAGAATGTAAAACATTGCACTAAAAATATACAAACCAAACAATAAACCAATTTAATATGGCTAATACATTTTCCCTATCATTTGCATGTACCGCTTTTCATCTTCTGATTTCTTCTTTTTATGCTAATGTGTATGAATTGATATTGTCACAACCAAACATGTTGCTAGTCTCATCAGCTAAACCCCCATATCATTATAACAACGTAGATAGAGCATAGTTTAACATTAAATAGACTAAGTATAAACTTTATTAGAATACTGATAGAATATAGGATTAATGTTTCACTCTTAGTGTTCGACACCCTACTTACCACGAAACTCCATCTTGACTGGGTACACTACCCGTTAAAGTGTTGGTTTAGGTTTGTTGGCTAAATATAAATTTAAAACTTGATAATCAAATAATTGACCCTACACGACAACACATCATAGCTCCTTATCCTTCTTAATCCAAACATCCTAAACTCAAACATGCTTTACCATAGTACAACCATACACATAACACATGTATGTTAAAACTCAATATCACAGCATGTTATAATCATTTTACTTACCTTAGGTCCAAGCTAAAGTCTACCATTAGTTTGCCATCATTCTCCTTCCATCTTATCCATACACCATCATCACAAGTCCTTGATTTCTTATTCAATTACCATTACAATTACCTATAATCACATCATTATAATATCAACATCCAAGGTTTACACAACCTTATATCATACTCAAATTTCATCCTAAACGTCGCATAATGATCTATCTTGATCAATGATGAAACCCTCAAAATACTAAGTTTTATTCAATAATACTTATCTCCATAATTATAATCATCTCATTAAGTTTTAACTTAAATACACTTTTTACCCCAAACCCCTCATATGGTCTCTATACACCCAACCCTTTAATTCATTAATTCAACTTACTAATAAAATGATTACTTACTTGAGAGATCATTGCTAAGGCTTAACCATTTGATTATGGCTTAATTCCACATCAATTTACTATCAACCTGCATATGAGAGGTTTTCCCTCCCTTTTTCTCTTCTTTCCTGTTCTCGACCACACACATACACCACACCTTTCTGGAATACTTTGGATAATAATGGAAGTGTCCAGATATTTGTGAGTATAGGTTTGGACATTTAGCACATTAAGCCCCTTAAGTCTTTTCTTTTCTAATTTAGCCACATTATATTTTATAACTCATTTACCACTTGACAACTTCCCATAAGTCCCTTCCTCTCATAAATGTGACACATTAATCTTTCTAAACCCATTTACATATATTTATATTTATAGTTTGACTACCGGGTTTGACTAACAAATCACATAACGTTTTCAAACCTATAAAAGTCATAGTCAAACTATTCTAATGGCATTCTCATAATTAAATACTTATAAACCAGTTTTGAGGTGTTACAAAATGCTTCCTTTATAACTTATTTTTGGTATGTTCAAAAGCAACTTTAGGAGAATCTCCTTTTATAACACTTAATAAGTGAATGGAGTGTGTATTGGAAGGGGAAAACCCCTTTGGAGGCTGGTCGTAACAAGGGGAGGGAACACAAGATGATGTGATCTAGCTTGGGTTACTTGTTCTTGGATTTGGCTTAGTATGTATAAGTGTGGATGGTGTTTCAAGGCAAAAGGAAGATGTTGGACTTACCCCATATAGTAAATTCGGTTCTAGAAGTGTTTAAGGGTACAGGGAAATTGTTTAATTTTGAAAGATATGAGTGTAATAATGTATTATAGAGGTGTGAAATGTATTGGGACAGTTATTGGGCAGTACATGCAAGTGTAAAAAATGCAAGTTACATGACTTTCTGAAAGTTTTTAAAACCAAATCCTATGAATGGTAAAACAAGCTTATATAAGATAACATCTTGTTATGTGTATACAAAAATTAGTCCTAAAGCTTTTGTGTTCAAATTCGTTTTTTTATTGTACGCGGGTAATTTCTCGCTTTAAGTCACATTGACTTTTCACGGTTTATTCAAAGTAATATATTTCAAGTATTATAAATATAAATTTGCCATAAATAAAGTAAAAAAATAAATAAAAATTCCAAATAAATAAATAAATAAATATAAAAGACGTGTGGTTTTAAAGTTGTTTTTGGGTTACGCGATTTAACTTTAACGATTACGCGTAAAAGTATACAATGTAAAAATTCAAAGTAAAACAGTTTTGATTTAATGACATAAATGACCTGAAAAAATGTGAGTTGTCACAGTCTCCCCATGTTTAAATGAAATTCGTCTTGAAATCAGTTTGAGTTTGCCTGCCGGAGTGGTGTTTGATGAAGAGGTTCACCTACTTGTTGTTGGAATGATCTTCACAATCCCCACAAGAACACTGGACCTCTCCTAGAGTTCATCAAACCTGTGACAATGAGGAGCGGCTTTTGTTTCAACTGCATACCTATCAGTCCATAAAACCACTGCTCCTTCCACGAAATGCAGTTTGTCGTCGGCTTGAATTGCTTCCAACAGAATGACGAGTGACTCATCGGACAGACACAAAGTCCGAAAGCAACCAGTCTGACTTTGGCCAGAACCTTGAATTATTAATATTTCATCACCATGGGGAATACGAACAATCTCCTCGCCACGAACGATTACGGCATGGTATTTCGACAACTGATCTATTCCGAGGATAACGTCAAAACTACTGGGTCCCATGGGCATTAGGTCGATGTTGACGGGTGGTTTTGCAAATTCCTTAATTGGGACCATACTCGTTGGTGGATTGTCCTAGGGTGACTAGTAGTGTAACTCGACTTTTCGGCTTAGGATTTGGCGTAAGATGAGGTTGACTCTATATGGTAAGGTAGTGTAAATGTCTACTTAGTTACTATGCTTACTAATACAAATGGCCATAACATGCACATCTTATGTATACGCACACAAAATTTTGATTTTTGAGAATATAAGCAGAAAATTGATTTTGGCCAAAGTTTAAGGTGACTACTCCCAGCATAGCATGGTCCTTCCTGAATTAGACATAGGTGATCAGGCTATGTATAATTAAGGACTCATGATGCAATGCTCATTTTTGTCAAACTAGTGTTATGTATAAAGTTGTATCAAAATAGTTTTATAATGTAACAAAACAATTCATAAGATAAAAGTAAAGTAACTTATAGGATGACAACAAAAATAGTTTGTGAGATGATAGTAAAATAGTTTCTAAGATGATAGCAAAATAGTTTATAAGATGATAGCAAAATAGTTTATAAGATGATAACAAAATAATTTATAAGATGATAACAAAATAGCTTATAGGATGATAGCAAAATAGTTTATAAGATGGTACTAAAATGGTTTATAGGGTGACTGTGAAAATGTTTATAAGGTGATAACAATTTAAAGAGTAGCTTACAAAAATAAATAGAGAATTAAAGTATAACCAACAGAATTGTCATATCACATAAATTGATATAAAATTTCTAAACATCTACACAATACAACGGAATTCAAAGGAAGTACAAATGCAAATCCCTTTAGGAAATAGGGTCTAAGAAGGTCCCGAATTAGGTCTCACTATGCAAGGCAGGGAAAATTTCTCTTTAAACATCAGCATTATTTGCAATGTTGTTAGGATCCTGGTTGGCTTCTCCTCCTCCCAAACCATACACCCTTCCCCAAGCTTCATCATTTCTGGTTTGATTCTCACGATTATGGTTCTTCAACTTCGAGCAATTACTCTTGTAGTGCCCTTGCTCTCTGCATTCATAACAAGTAGCCATGGTCCTTTGATTTACCCCCAGAGCTCTTTGATTTGTTGCGGCAGCTAGACTCCTACAATCCTTGGTTTGATGACCAACCCTCTTGCAATTTCCGCACTTTGCAGTGCACGGTCTAGTATGGTGATATTTGCATTTGTTGCACAGAGGTAAGGTTCCAGCATACTCTTTCTTCTCACCAAGCACAGCAGTGTAGGCCCTTGCTACGTTCTGCCTCTTGTAGGGTAGTTGCTGAACATGGTTGTCCCTTGGATTGTTCTCCATCCTTCTTGTTATCGGCTTGCCTAGCCGCAAAAATACGAATTTTCTAATCCATCAAACTGTTTGCTAACTTAACAGTATCTTGAAGCCTTGTGGTTCTAGCCGAAGTCACATTTCCCTGAATGCTATCGGGAAGACTCCAAATGTACATTTCCACTTTATCCTCTTCCTCAAAAACCATTCTTGGGCACAACAAAGCTAACTCCTAAAAACGTTGTGTATAACCCACAACATCGGTACCTTTCACAGTCAGATTCCAATTAAGTCTTTTCATGACATGTCGTAGGCTGCATTATGCCCAACAGTCCTAACATGGGAGTTCCACCATGTCAGAGCGCCATTCAACAAGGTACAAGTGACATACTTCACTTAACACTCAACAACACAATTACTTATATGGAATACAGATTCCATCTTTTCGAACCACCGGGCTAATCCTACAGCCCCTTCAGTATCCGTAAAGTTAAGAGGTTGACAGTTGAGAAATTCCTTGTACGTGCACCCTCAAGCCGTGTGCATGGTCCTTCTGCTACCACTTCCGCCATCAGATTGGCTTCCACTCCCATTTCTGGTGTTCCGATTAGTCTCGTAAGTTTCCAACGCATCAGTCATGCTTTGGGCTATCAGTTCTTCGATGGCATCGGAACTCATTAATTGTCTTGTGGCAGGCATTTTTCTTCAAAATCAAAGGAGTAAAAGAAAAAATAATCAGTCGAGTTCTAAAAGTCGTGTTCGACTTAATCAGCACGTTTCCAGGCGATGGCGTAGGGATTTCAATACTATGAGGCGGGTGTTCAAACTCGGAGTTGAATGGTAAGGTAATTAGTGGGATCGACGGACTGTGACAAGTTTCAATGTTATGTAAAACGGTGTTATGTAAAAGGCATGAAAAGTTTTAAAGACCATCGTATCACTCATAATGTCTTGGAAAAGTTGTAGTATTTATATAAATAACCTTTATATAAATCAAGTGTAAAATGTATGTAAGGCGAAGTAAACGCAAGTATAAGTCATGTAAGCAAGTAGTGTGTATTCACATGAAAAAGTTTTATGTGATGCAATGTTTGCGAAATGGTTATAGTCTAGGTAAAATATGCAACCTAGTTCTCTATAACCTGGCTCTGATACCAATCTGTAACACCCCCACAATATGTTGCAGCGGAAAGGTAACCGAGGGTGTTATTTCATAATACAAAAGCACAAGATACAAGAGAACGACCTCTACATGAGTCGTTTAAAAGATATCCTCGTAGATACATTTAAAATAAATAAGTTCTAACAAGTGGTCCCATGAGTTTTCATCATAAGAAAATCATAGTTTTAGTACAACGAGAATAATTTAGTGCAAGAGAAAATCCATGAAAAATAGTCTTGATGAATAATGACTCCAATGCACTTCATTAACGTCTTTATAAGCTAAGCACCTGAGAAATACATGCTTAAAAATGTCAACATAAACTTGATGAGTTCATAGGTTTAAGTAAACAGTAATTGTGGGCCGCAAGATTTAAGTTGCATGACATGTAATACATATAATGCCAAATAAAATTTATAATTTTTTATTGCACTAAGTTCATGACACTCAAGCGAAGACATTGTATAAGTATAATATTTTCCCGTTGTAAGGGTCCAACCCTAGACCCTCTAGACTTCGATATGGTATACGTCTGTTTGACATGATAATGCGTTTTGTTTACCCGGTAATGCGTTTTGTTTACCCGGACGGGGATGTCAATCCCAATAGATCTATTTATAACACTCTCTTACACAAAGTAATTAACAGTTCATGATGATGGGCGTTGTGAGTTATCGGTACTTAGGCGCATCATTAATCAAGTAAAAAAATTGTAATTGCGTTTAATTATATAACAAGAAATGTATGTCACCCCGAGATTTGTAAAGTAGTTGTAAAACAAGTTAAAGCGGGGCTATAAACTCACCTCAAGCAAAATATAAAATCATAAAAGAAACGATGGCATGAAAAACGATGCACGGAACCCTAACCGCAACCTAATAAAATAAGTCGCTTTAGGAAAACTGCAATGCGTACATATGTATATGAGTTAAACAATGCGATACCACTCATATATACTTGTAGTAAGGTGTTTATAAAATTATATACGTAAAAGTTAAGAAAACAATTTTAACACTTTAACTAGAAGTAAACTAAAAACTAGTTTTATTAAGTTTTAATTCTAACTTAAATTGAGCGTATCTAACTCGTTTTAAACCCGTTTTTATCCGTTGAACTCTCTAAACATAGGTGGATGTATTTACTTTCAATATTTTAAGTCCTTGATTAGTATAAACACGCTTAAGGTATGGGTTTACTCAAAATAAAACCCAGACAGTCTGATAGATTTCACTAACATGTTCCAACTTCAACGGGCCATAAGTCACTCATTTTCTAACGAAATCGTGTGTTTCAAAAGTCTATATTGATCGCTTTTGAGTCTACATTCCAAATATGGCGCCCCAAACCTCAGATATTTACCCATTTGTACAGTTAATACGTTTTATACACGGGACTCAAGTCTGTGAATTTCCAGAAAATATTACCCGACTTCTAAAGACCATATCTCCTTCGTTACTCATCCTTATGACTCGATTTGACCGGCTACGTTTAAGTTAGGATGTCCTTTATCAAAGTCTCAATAGGACCAAACGTTCAATCTACCTCAAAAGTGGTGTTTGTTTCTATTTTAAATCTTGTTACAGTTTTTAGTCGGATTTGGACACTCGAACATGTAGCACTCATTAAAAATACTAAATCAACTCCGCAAGCTACGAAATTCAACGAAGAACTTCACAAGACATGTACTTAAACGTGTATGAAAGGTTTTTGCCAAATAAAATGTTTAGGTTAGGTTTTTAGTTCGAAACATATGGCTGTGTTTTCTCCTCAGATTTAAGGTTTCAAAACTCATCTTTATTTAAACTTTCTCACCACCACAAGTATATAAGAGCGCTAATATGAACATGTAATGATGTATAATTATGTATATGAGTATTAAAAGAGTTTATGAAATGCTTACAAGAAGATGGTGAGTGATTAGAGCACAAATGAACACAAACTAAACCAAGAACAAGTATAAACCCTAGTTTTTATGTACCCAAGTCCAAATCTTCTTGTAGACTCTTAATGAAACTTTCAATGTTGGATGTTTTGGTTGCTTTTCTGTCATGAGATGCTAGAGAGAAAAGTGAGGTTATGAGTTTTGTTTCATGAGAAATGGCTAAGAGAAATGCTTCCTTTATAACTTATTTTTGGTATGTTCAAAAGCAACTTTAAGGAAATCTCCTTTTGTAACACTTAATAAGGATGTAGTGTGCATTAGAGGGGGGAAAACCCCTTTGGAGGTTGGTCATAGCAAGGGGAAGGTACACAAGATGATGTGATCTAGCTTAGGTTACTTGTTCTTAGATTTGGCTTAGTATGTATAAGTGTGGATAGTGTTTCAAGGCAAAAGTAAGATGTTGGACTTACCCCATATAGTAAATTCGGTTCTAGAAGTGTTTAGTGGGAGGGAAATGTTTATTTTGAAAGGATATAAGTGTTATAATGTATTAATAGATGTGATGGAATGTATTAGGTAAGTTGTGCATGCATGCAAGTGTCAAAAATGCAAGTTTACGTGACTTACGTTAAAGTTTTAAAACCAAATGCCTATGAATGGTAAAACATGCTTATTATGATGATAACATGCTTATTATGTATAGACTGAAACTAGTCTTAAGTCGTTATGTGTCCAAAGTCGTTTTTCGTTGTACGCGTGGTAACTTTCTGGTTTTAGGTCAAATTGACTTTTCACGTGTTTAAAGTAAAATGTTTCAAGTTTATAAATAAACATAAATCCCAAAATAACTATAAAGTTGTTGTGTGTTTAAAGTTGTTTTTCGGGTTACGCGATTAACTTAACGGTTACGTGTAAAAGTAAACATGTAAATGTTCAAAGTAAATAGTTTCGAGTTTATTGACGTGGAATGACCTGAAAAATGTGAGTTGTCACACTTTACAATCTCATATAAAGGAAGCTCTTAGAGTTTTAAAGTATCTAAAGGGTTCACCTGGGTTGGGTATTCAATTTGATAAAGTTTCTGATTTAAAACTAAGGGTTTTCTCTGATGTTGATTGAGCTAAGTGTCCTAAAACTAGGAAGTCAGTTACTAGTTTCTGTGTTTTTTTTAGGGAAGTCTTTAGTCTCCTGGAAAAGTAAGAAGCAAGCTACTCTTTCCAGGAGTTCTACTAAAGCTGAGCATAGGAGTATGGCTTCTGGCACTTGTGAGACAGTTTGGTTGGAAAATTTATTACACAGTCTTGGATTGTCTAGTATGTTTCCTGTGGATTTGCATTGTGATAACAGTTCTGCCATTCAACTTGTTGCAAACCCTGTGTTTCATGAAAAGTTCTATACCACTCTTGGAAATAGATGGGTAGTTTTGTCTAGTGAAGAGGTTGAGTAAGTGTTTTTTAAACTAGTTTTTAGTTCATAAAACTTTTCATGTTGCTGTTAATTTTTACAAGTGTTGTATTGAAAAAACATACGTTATTTTGTGGAAAGTTAGGTATGTTAGACATGTTTGCAAGAGTTTTAGCTGGCAAGGTTTTATGCAAGAAGAATCTCACATTTAGTTTGAAGGAGGGTGTTCAAGTGTTAAAGTCAACATGTGGTCAAACTCAATGTGAGGTACCAAAGATGTCAAAGTTTAAAAGATGTGAGTTCCAGCCCGTTGTGTCAAGACAACAAAGTACAAAGGCTGAAAAGGAACATGTGCCTATATAAGCTATCATCCCAACTGGGGTTTCATTCATCTATGTGTATTTTCTCTTTGTGCTCTCTCTATCAGCCAATATCGTCTAGTCTGTTTGTTATTGATATCAATTTTTGATATCATTCGTTTAAGTCTGTATATCAGCAAGATCAATCTCTTTATTTGATCTTGCTATCATCTAAGTGTTGAGAGATTTGTAGTGAGGTTGATTGTGATCCACCTAGTGGGGACCAATTGTTGTCTTTTGTATTTGTCTAGCTAACACCCATTTGAGGATTAGGCTTCTTGTATTGATTCATTAATAAAGAGCACGTGGGGAGGTTGTTGAGTGCAAGATAAGTGTTCTTGGTGTTGATTTGATATTGATTACATGTGAGATGAAAACATAGAGAAGAGAAAACAAAATGAGATGATAAAAATTGATTTTAATCACCAAAGAGAGAAATTTAGAAAATGCATTTATATTTGTAAATGAATCTAAAATATGTTGTTATAATCACTTTTGCGTTTTTATTATAGCTTTATTTGTAAGGTTTTGTTATTTGTAAGTATAAGAGCTGTGTTTAAAAATTAAAATCATGTAATAAGATGTGGTACGTTCAGTTGGTTAAGAGTATTTAATTGGGTAAAAGCTATAAAATAGCCACGTACTTTCAAATTTGTACTGACTTGAAACACTTACTTTTTTATTCAATGACTTCAACAACGTACTTGTTTGTTTTGTGACAATATTACCAATATGACCGGCTAGCTAGCCACGTCATTATTTTTATTAATTTATTATTATAATTTTAATGAAACCCTTTTACCCGCCCAAGTTACTTTATACCCGTTTTTATCCGACCTAGTTTGTACCCAACCTAATCACAATCCTAATTCATTAACCATCCCCAATTGTTTACTCGACCCCCTTTAACTCTAACCCTAACCTAATCACATTCCAAATTCATTCAAAATGGTTGCAATCAACTATCACGACAACATCCCAACTAAGTGCAAATGCATTCTCCCATTGATAGAACTCACTTCATGAAAACGTATTAATCCGACAAGATGTTTTTTTGTTTGCCGCAACAGATACGTAAGTTTTTTTTATTTAAGTAGTTTGATTAAACTATTTTTAGGTAAACCCTTAATCTTTTGTTATGTTCAGAAAACTGGTGTCAAGAAGTGTAAAAAATGTTATTGGTATGATCAAGAGTTGGATAATTCATGGTACATAGAGCAATTGTATGAGATGTATGCACATCTTAATCCACATCAAAGAGAAGAAGTTGCAACTGAGTTAACCAATTGGTTGTCCTTCAACATGAATTTGCTCTCCTACAAGTTGAATTGAGACAAAGTCAGAAGAATGCAAGTTTTTAGAAGTTAACTGTCATGATCTTTGTTGTATTGGTGTTGGTTGTATTTGTAATGAAGTAGCCAATGTTTTAGTTATGAAGTGTGTATGAACTGTTGGGTATGCAGGTTATTTGTAATGAAGTAGGCTATAGGAAACCATATATGAAATGTTATGACTTTTGTAATCAGGTTTCATGTTATGAAGTGTGTTTTATCAAAAGGCATGATTATATAACACCACTTTAAAAAGATGAACTAATCTGCAAATGAATACCACATGGTGACTGACCAAATGCATACTATATGTTGCTAGGTTTCTGCACATGAAAACCTAAAGCATTATCTTAGTTTCTGCACTAAATGACAATAACATGAAACATAACTAGACATTACAGAATACATGTTTTTCCTTAATTTATGTTAATCAAATGATAATACATAGTTCAAGACAAAATATTCCCACAAAACCTGCACTTCCCACATGCACTTGTCTATTCATTTGACCCATTACAGAAAGCATGTTTAGATCCTAATAAACCATTAAATAATAATTTATTACAGTTCTTCACTTAACCAAATAACCTAGTCAAAAACATCAAATGACTTGTCAGGCGTCCTTACAGTTCCATATTTGTCAAATTGAAAAGGTTTGTTCAACTTTATATTTTCTATTCTTTTAGATCTGCCATAATTCTTATGGAAAATCCTATTGCCATCCACATGTGTCTTTGGCCTTCCTATTTTCTTTTTAGTTCAGGTTGGTCCACTGCTCCTACTGCTTTACCCTTTTCAACTACTGATTCTTCATTAACTGTTGCTGATGTAACTGATGTGTCCATAGCTGAAACACTTAATCAGTAAAAACATAAACTTTTAAATAACCTAAACTATAAATAAGATTTAAACTGTATGTACCTTTGTTTCTTCTTTAGTAACTCTAACCTCTTCCTTATACTGTGTGTAATTTTGTCTTCTAAGTTAAACGCAAGCTTATTCTTTGCCACTAATCTTTGCATGATGTATAACCTAATCTCTTCCAACATAGTGATGATTGGTTTTATTCTTGGACCTAAGATTGCTATATTAAAATTTTCAGAATTTCCATTCTCAAAGGTTGCACATCTCCTGTCCATCTCAAAAAAAGCCCTTGATCATGAGTTGTGATTTCTTTGAACCAGATAATCAAAAGCTGCTTGATCTATCTGTCTTATCTGTTCTATGATTGTCTCAAACTGTTATTATAGTGTACAAGATGTAGCATCCCAAAATAATATATGATATTGAATTCCACTGAATTTCTTTTTGAAATTGGCATATATATGCCTTGTACATTTTCTATGCTCAGCCTCTGGTAACCAATTATGCACAACATCCAGTAAGCCCTGATTCACAATCAAACAACAAATATATTACATAAATTATTAAGTTTATAAATTGATTCAAAATAAATACAAGTATAGGATTTTTACCTTATGAGAATATGATATGATTGTAAGGCCATTACCTCATTCAGAGATAGATCAACATGTAACAGATGCAAGAACCAACCCCAATCTCAGCATTTTCAACCCTTACTACAACCCATGCAATGGGATACATTTGGGTGTTTGCATCTCTTCCCATGGCTGTTAGTAGTTCTCCCCTAGATGTATGCTTTAAAAAATAGCCATCCAACCCTATCACCTTTTTACACCCTTCTAACCAGCCATCTTGTACCCCTTTGAAACAAATGTACATCCTTTTAATTTATATAGACTCATTAGTTGATTCATCTACATCCAATCTACATGTAGACCTAGGGTTTGAGTCTAATATTGCTTGCCTGTACTCATATAATCTCCTATAATGCTTGATAAGCCCACCCTCATGATCAAATAAGGCCAACTATTTTGCTCTCCTGCACTGTCATAAACTTATATCTTTCAAGAAGGCATGAATGGATCCTTAATGATTTCTTTAGAATAAGATAAAAATCCTACATTTGTGAGTCACTAATGTCATCTTTCATTTTCCTTTAAGGCATGGATGGATCATCAATGATTTCTTTAGAATAATACAGACCAAACCACTTATGAGTCACTAAAGAGCCTAAGTTGTAATTCTTACAATATTTACGTACAGAAATGAGGGACTTAATTTGAAAATAATGTTCATTAGACATCTATGAAGCCCACGGTCCAAAAGGACAATCAACTTTTTTAGACTCTTGGATTTTATTCTTTGTCCACTTAGGTGATTGACAGGAACCTCCCTAGATTCTGTAATAACCTTCTTTTTGGTCACCTTTTAGCCTTTTTTCTTAACAACTTTCTTACACTGTTTTCCCTTAGTCACACCAGTCCTATCCTTAGGTGGCATCACCCTATCTTTGTTACCTTTTTTACCTGCACATCTGCCCTCAATAACATTTCTACCACAATAAACTAGCACATATCTCCAGTCATTTTTCATGTACCAAAGCTAATAACCATAGGCTACACCACAGTTTGCCAATGCCAATTTTAACTGATGTGAGCTCTCATACCTCATGCCTAGCATTGGTTTTATCTTATCCCAAGGGATGTTAGGGCCAAATTTAGGATAAACTACCCCCTCTTTGCACATTATACACATGATTTATTTGATTGTCATCTAGGATCATACCTTATGGGGTTTCATTTAGTATCTTGCCTTCTCATTCACCATTAATTCTAACTAAAATCTTGAACTGATAGCTTATTCGGGATGGTCTTGTGTACTAATGTTCATAATCAAAACAACTGTGTATCCTCAGTCTAAAAGTTGCATTCTTTTCTCTTAAACAATCATCATAGAATAATTGTCACTAGGATTAATCATTATTCCTATTTTGTTCATCATTTTATTTTAAACTCACAATTTCCATAACACTCATAATCAAGATGTGTACAAACATACATAATATATTTTATTACTGTTCTCATAAACCCACAGTCATTATTTATAAAATATGTTGGTCTGACTTAATTTCTCTTATACCTACACTTAACTTAGCACCAGTCTTACAATAATACACCCTTTTACAACAACCATGAGGAGCTAACCTTTTCATGGTTTGCAATAGTTTCTCATAACACATTTCATCAAAATTGGTATCATTGACTTCTTTCATCTCACCCTGAACGTATTTCAAAGAGTGGAAAGAAAATTCCGTCATATCTAAAATAAATAGTGAAGACATCCCTTTTGGATTTCTTCTTTTTTGGTTCACCTGAAATTAAGGCTTTGAAACAAATTCGGTGTTTCTTATAAAAAAAATAAACATATAACAATTAGTAAAGAAAGATGTTACCTTTAGCCATAACAATTAATTAACACTAGAAACTAATTAATTGACGGATTAGAAATTAGGGTTCGTATGAAAAGGCTAACGTGAAATTGGAAAAAGTTATGAAAAAGATAAAGTGGAATTGATGTTAATTATGAACAAAAGTTAGAACTTTTATGTTATGGAAAATCTATATGATTGACTCTAGTTCTTATAAATGTAAATACTAACTAGTAGAATTAATTATTGCCAGCATGTAAACATTAGCCTTTTATGGTATAAGTTACCATAATGGTTGAGTTGGAACAAAATTTGAATGTACATTGTTGAAGTCATTGAATAAAAAAGTAAGTGTAACAAGTCGGCACAAATTTAAAAGTGCGTGGCTATTTTATACAACTTTTACCCTATTTAATTCAAATGATGAGTAGTTATTATGAAAAGACAAATAATTTATACATACCAGGCATTCAGACCCGTGTGTTGCACACGGGTTGTATGCAGTAGTTGTGTACGAATGTGTTGTAACATTAGGTTTGTGAAATGACTTGTCGCTTGTTGTTCATGCGTATGTGATTGCAATGCGCGCCGTGGATGAAGTTATTGAATTTAGATGTTTTTTATTTTTGAAGTATTGTATTACTTTGTACGTGATGGGTTCTGTCTTTTTTGTTGTGTAAACCTAATGTCGTTTAAAAGCGGTTGTTATGTTGTTAGTCTGGTAATGTAAGATATTGTTTAATTGAATGTTGTTTTTTAGTTAAAAGAAAATTGCAAGGGGTTTAATTTTTGCATGTTTCCACAAATTTGATGTTTTAGATTGTGTAGGGTAGTTTTATGTTTCAAATTTAATTTTAAGGGGTTTAGTTTGTGCCTTTCATATATTGTGAGGGTTTAGTTTGTTATTTTTTGAAATTAAAGGTTTTAGTTTGTACAAGCAAGGGAATTGAGGGTATCTTTTCCTGTTGGTATGACTTGACCGTCATATTAAGGGCTTGCGTCTGTTATGCCGTCTGAGTTTCCATCGTAATGATGGTAGGCTACTTTCTTCTCCACCACACTACTTTTCTTATACTGTATTTGTTTTTCTCTTTGACCTAATTTTGTTAGCAATGGCAGCACCTGGCCCATCCAATGTTATTGCAAGGTGTGTGGTTGATGATCTCATAGAATTCAACGGTGAGACTTCTGTCTCAAAGACTTTGAGTTTTTTCAACGCACAACAAATTGTTGAAGGTCTCCATTTTGTTAATCGGATGCGCGATGAAGTCCAAACTTGTAGGACTTTGATTGGTCAATTGAATGCATTGATTACTGAACTGGAAGCAATGGAGGATCAGGGGGAAGTGTTTGATACTTTGATTTCTCTTAGGGAGGATAGGCGCAATGAGAATGATAAGCTGTTGGGGTTGAATGACTTGATTGCTTAAGCGTTGAAGGAGATTGAGGCTAAAGAGGCACATGTGGATGCTGCAAACAATTCTGGCTAGGGAAGGGGATGGAAGTCTTTTGTTCTGGTGACTGGTGGCTTTTGTTATTTTGTTGATTGTTTTAGTTTATGGTCTATTGGTTCTTGTTTTTAAGTTTTTATTATCTTTTGTTATGGTGGTGTTGCAGTAAGTGTAGTTACTAGGTTTCATATCTATAGTGTGGTTGAACTTTGGATGTTCCATTAAAATCTATGAATGAAAAGTTATTATTAAGAATATGAATTTTTTATTTTTTATATGAATGATTCTTTTCTTTATGGTTGTGTTAATGGCTTATGATTGTGTTGTTTAGGTTTGTCAGTTGAATGTGTTGGTTGTATTCTTTTCCAAAAAGGTAGTAGTAGTTGGCAGTGATTTAGCCAAACACCCCTTTGTTAGTTTGTTAATACCATGGACTTGTGGCATTTTACGCCACTTATGTTTTAACTAAACAAACCCAAAGTTCAGATACAATTTATTGTGCATCTTTCTTTTGTTATTACATTAGTGCTGATTTTGTATGTTTTGTTGTTCTATGGATGTTAATTATGGTTCAGGAAAGTATTAAGTTGATGATGTTTGCTGAGTTAATTTGTCAATGGAAGCTAAATTGTTAATGAGATATGATAAATGAAGTTGTATATGAAGTGGCATATAGGTTTGTGTGTCCTGTTTTCATGACGTATTTTAAGCCTGTTGTTTTACTAAGTATTATAATGTGAAACATCCTTGTAGTTCAGATTCTCAAGTTTATTTACTTGAAAGAGAGGTGCAAGTAAGTTTGTTGTTTGGGATAAATTTGTTTTTTAAATTTATCAAGTGTTTAGTTTGTTTTTGAGTTTGTGTTTAAGTTAGAAGTAGATATGTTTGATATTAACAGAGAGGCCGAGAGAACTAAATAAAGCGTCATGCTGTGTTTGATATTGTATAATGAGTTTGATGTTGCAAAACAGTTGAATGATATGATTTTTACTCAATGCAGCAGATCATGGGGGTTAAAATGGGTATGATTTTGATGCAATAGACATGATCTTCATGTTTAGGAAGAGTCTGCACAATCTGCATAGGCTTATTCTTCTGCATCACCCTTATGAGCGCCAGATTGTTTGGTTATGCGCTAAAAATATTATCCACTTCTGTACATCAATGGTTATAAGATTTATATTTATTTTGATTGTTAATCTTTTGTGCAGCAAACTAGAATTCAGACGGGTGTATAGCATTTGGCATGCTGATGATACCTGCGCCGTCTAATCAGAGTTTACTAAAGAGGAGTCCAAGTTCTATGCTACAGATTAGGTTCCTAATTAGATGTATAGATGTTGTTTTTCGGGTTGTTAGGTCACTTTCAGAAATCTCAGGATGATGTTGGTGTATGAAATTTGTTTAAAATATCACCAAGTTCTATTGTTAGTGAGTGTATCCTAGGAAGAAAGTAAGATTAAGTTATAGAAACTAAGTCTGGATCTTGTTGATATGGCTTGTTGTGCCTTTAATACAGGTTGTTGTGTCAAGTCTCCTTAATGTAACCAGTGTTTCGAGTGCAGTGCTGGAGTTCTTATGTCCTTCCATTTCTGTATCGCTATTAAGATTTTAAGACCATCAGGTGTTGTAACTCTAGATAGCGCGACATAAAGCTGACCATGACTGAACACGGGATTAGGTAAATAGAGGCTGACATAATTAAGTGACTACCCTTGGCTTTTGTTTATTGTCATTGCGTAGCATGGTTTGCCTGGGAATTGTCTTCGTTTCAAAACAAATGGACATTTTGACTTTGCTGATGTGAGAATGATTCTGTGTATGACGATGTGGTCCCCTATATGTGACCCGGTTAGGATTTTTGCCCGAATTATCAATTAGGCAAGCTCGGTGACGATTAGTCTAGTGCCATTGCATAGTCCCTTGCTTGGATCCACATTCCGTATGAGCATTATCGGTAGTTCCTTTTTTAAACAGAGGGCATGCGGGGGCATCCCTGGAAAATTCAAGGAGTTTAAGAACTCAACAGGGTATAGGTTATACTGGTCTAGAGTATCTGTTGATCCCTTACAGATTTTGTTAGCGCTATTGTAAGTGACTGACTCGCCTCTTAACTTTTTAAACATGTACTCGTTTATTGCATCAGCATCATCATTCCATGGAGTTAGAATTGCTCTTTCCTTAAGATACTGATCGTCAGTTTGCCTTGTAGTAAAATCAGGATATGTTTCTGATACAATCTTTTCAATAGGCGAGTTCCATGATATAATAAGGAATTCTTTTGGAATCTGAATCCATGTTGGTTCATCCTCCGCCTCCTTTTTTGGCTGGCAATTTGCAGTCACCAACAGCCAAAACCCATCTATTGAAATTTTGTTTTCGAGTATCAATTTCCCTGTTTCCAGTATACTCATTCACTTGCATGCTGCGTGTAAGTGTGTAAATTTTGCAATGTTTCCACAATTCGGACCGGTTTATGCAAGCTTGAACTACCTCTGGTCTATTTTCTTTTGGGATAACCGGGAGAATCTGTCTAAAATCACCCCCAGCAACACCGTCATACCTCCAAAAAGGCGATTCCTTTTTTCTAGACTTTTGTACCCCAATATATCTCGCAACGTCTTGTCTGAAGCTTCAAAAGCGTATCTCTAAGTAATTGGTGCTTCATCCTAGATAATCAGTTTAACTTCTTGCATGAGTTCTGCTAAATGTGTGTTTTGCTTTATCCCGCATGTGTTGTTCTCCATTAATTCGAGTGGTATAACGAATCTGCTATGAGCAGTCCTCCCTCCTGGTAGGAGCAACGATGCAATGCCTATTTCAATTTAGAACATTGAGTTAGTCATGAGTACGTGTTGCAATACATATTTTTTAGAAAAAACCAATAAATAGCTATGTATAAAACGGCTTACCGAAAGATGCTACAGCAAGAACAAACATTCGTGCTGATCTTAATCTTGCGATTATGGTCTTGTGTAAAAATGTTTTCTCTGTTCCTCCAGGTCCATGAATGAAACAAAATTGTCCTTGTTGATTGTACACAGATTCAATCACCTGTTCATATATTAAACGTTGTTCGGGGTTTAACATTGAATGAAGTTGTTCATGCTCAACTTTACTCTTGTTCATATCAAAAGCCAACGCTTCTCGGATCAGACGATTGTCCAGGTTTGTCAGCAACCTTGGATTTGGTTATGGAAGATCCTGGAATTCTCTTAAAGATTTCCCATGCCTATTCAATAGCTGTTAGATTTCCAACAGACAATAGTTCCTAAGTTGTTCCTCTATAAGCTGCAATTCAGGATATTTATACAGTTTCTGCTTTTTATGCAAGATATCATCCGACAAAGCCACCCAGTTTTCTTCCCATAGTTGTACTGGCTACTTACTTCACAGAACAATAAGATTGTTATAAATAAATCGCGAAGTTGTGGACCCAATGCCCAAAAACTTGCCTCTGCTATAGCATTTGTCCACTCCTTGTCATCATTGAGTAGCCCATATGCAAAACATGTTTCTTTGAATGTTGCATATACCTTTTTGTTAACGGTCATGAGCTTTTCAAAAGATGTAGCTCCTCTAACAACGTTTAAGAGCATCCCAAGATAATATCATTCTCCAGAAGCGGGACTTGAATAAAAAATCCTTCCTATGCATTTTTTTGTTTTCTTGGTTTCTAAACTTTTTGTTGTGCGTGCCAGACATAGTGTTGAGGTATTTCTGCATAAGTATACTCCCTGGCTTCAGTATATTTCTTGTTGAGTTCAAACCACTCAGTAAACATCGTAATGTTGATACCTTCCCTTTCAAGAAGTGCCGGTAAATTTTGTGAGTCACGCATTGTTATTGCATTTTGATCTGGTATGTGGTAACTCAGTTGCATGACTGTTGGATAGGAGTAGTGTATATCATACAAAAAGAGACGCCACACGGCCTCACATGGAGCTAAAAACCTACAATTATGAAAGTTCTTAATTTCATCCACTTCCAAAATCTGTTCAGATGTCCCATTTTGACCGCCTTTAACGTTTTCTTGTATAAAAACAGTCGCTCAATTTGGACCCTTATTTAAGTACTTGAATAAGTACTTAATTGCTTTAGACCTGTTGCACCATTCAACGTTAATGTGTGCTTGGTATTTGAGTAGCAGATACCTATTGTAAGGAACAACATGTTTGTTATTGTACATAAATTTTCCTTTCTTGGCGGTCACTTTGCTATTCCTCCGACGATAAAGAGCATATCCATCTTCATCAATTACTATCTCTGCTAAAAATGATTTTGGAAAATGTTTTGAGCATTTCCGTCGGTTGTACAGGGTGCGTATTTTGCATCTGCACCGTAAGGACCATGTAACATATACTCAGTAACTACTTTGTAGCCTTCTGGATCATCTATTGGAGATGGTAATTCTGCTTAGATTATATCGTCTATTTCAGCCGGGTTCCTGCACTTCCACCGTTCTTTTAACCATAGGAGAATATGCGCGTGTGGCAGGCCGCGTTTTTGGAATTCTATTACATATACAACTGAAAGGGTATAGAAGAAACTTACTATTAGTTAGTGTTTTAAAAAGTAGAGAACAGAGTACCGAGTGATTTTATAAAGTGAGGATCATTACCCGCGCATGTGTCTCCAAAAATCTTTTTTTTGGCAAGATCATCTAAAAGTTCGGTCAGCTTCATTTTAAAAACCCGCCATCCTATTTCTGGATGACCGTGTGATTTCTGTCTAGGGACATAAGCCAACATTTCGGCAATTTCGGGCCATTTTGGGTTGGACGTGAAAGTGATGAACATGTCTGGATTTCCATACGTTCGACATAGGGCCATCACGTCTTGATAATTTTGCATCATGTACCTTGGACCTCCTGTAAAAGATCTTGTCAAAACTATTCTCTTTCCAAGACCTGCTGCACTTGTATCACCTCTTGTAACAGCATCACATAGATTATGATACAGATCTACACGCAGCGTATCTTGGTTATTTCTTGTCCATTTGAGCCTCTGTTCTTCAACCGCTGTATATGCGTCCACCAAATATTGCTAAAATAATCGGCCTCCTCTTAACAAAGTGTTTCCCTGGTTATTTCGCTGGTGAATTGTATATGCATAATACTCTTTCATTGTAACATACCCACGCTTTATTTTCTGTTCGCCTATATTTCTATGATAAGGAATCTTTTCATGAAATCTATCCTCTCAATATGGAAATAACAAAGGGTATTGCAGTGCCATGTAGCTTGGATGCAATTCTGAGATGCGTTGTGGGCCAGAATTGTTTTTGTTAACAATTATATCCCTTGAAGGTTCCTGATGACATCAAATAACGTCTATTTTATAGCCTCATTTATCCCATGTAATTAACCCATTTTGTATAATTATTGCAAAGAATTGTTACTTAATCGTTTGTATTTGAGAATTGCAGTAATTATGGAGTACTTGGTGAAAGTTAACTAAAAGGCACGCATTCTAGAGCTTAAACGAAGATATTTGAAGATTAATGTTCTGACAACCAATACGCCGTATCCATCAAGGAAGATACGGCGTATTTGTGCCTACACTTCACCAAAGACCACGAAGGAAACAAGATCCAATACGCCGTATCCAGGAAGACCAATACGTCGTATTCAAGCTATATGGAAATAAAATATTCTGGAAGATATCAAACGTGGTCCCTACTTCAAGAAATCCCCAATACATCATATCGAAGACACTCGATACGCCGTATCGACCTGTTTCCAGACTCTATAAATACAAAATCCTAAACTCGTTTTAGGTGTGCTTTTTAACCACCAAGGTCGATTTTCAGAAGACAAAAGAAGCCAAGAAGGTGCAACAACACGCTTCAATCCATAGGGAAACCCTTGTAATTTATATACTCTTGATAATCGTTCAATCTTTGGTATCATTTGTTTAACTCGGTTAGTTTACTTTGTTTGATTCGATTATTATGTTTGTATTCATCACAATGGTTATTGGCTGATACATTTAGGTATTAGCTATGTTTATGAAGATTTCAATGTTTGGTTTGTTTATCTCGGTCGCTTAATTTATCATTGGTTATTGATTATGTTTATCACATGATACTCGTTTTTATGCTTTAATATGCGTTCAATTCGTATCTAAGGATATCGCCTGTAGCTTAACTAGATATCAGATAGTTCTCGCATATTAATTTTTATAGTTGGAATTAAGATCACAAATAAAGTCCTGTTAAATCCATGTTTAAGGATATCGCTTGTAGCTTAACTAGATATCGGATAGCGCTTTTGGTTTAGTGAACAAGTTAGACAGGCAGGTGACCTAGAATGATTCTAAAAAATAAAGTTTCGATTCCCTTGGCTTGGTTAGTGAACTACCACTTATATAAAATACCGTAAGCAGTAAGTTAGTAAAGTCTCTATGAGCTAGGGTTTAACAAGATCACCATTAGTTTAATCCCTAAGATAGATAATAATCAATAAAAAGGATGCTTTATGTGGATGCATTTAATTGTGACATAATTAGTGTGTCTAGGTTTTAGGAAGAAGTGTGGCTTAAAACTAGGAATGATATGCCGCCTCGAGATAAGTAATCATTGCACAAATAAACAAACCTGCGTTTTAATTAGAATAAATATGGTTAATACGTTTCCCTTACATTAGGCTTGACCACATTTTTATCTTCTGTCTATCGCCTTGTGTGTGTTAATTGTCATCAAAACCTTAGGTTAGATACCAAAAACTGTGCCAGTCTCTCAGGCTGAAACTCTCCTTTTTTGCATTAGTTTTAGGTTTAAATTTAGATTAATGTTTAGTTCTAACCATAGATAATAAATTACTATATAGAATTAGGGAGTTATCGCTCTCGCTTTCTTATTGTCGACACCCTTACTTACCAACAATACTACATATTGGGACAGGTACACTGCCCGTTAAAGTGTTGTTTTTTAGGTATAGTCGACAAAATATAAATAGTAAAACTTGATACATAAACACCTACACGATGACACATCAGATACATTTGAGCAATAGCTATCAGGAGAAGAGATATCTTCAATCCAAGACTAGAATATAATGATCAATGACTAGTTATCGGTTAAGACCAAACACATGTATAGGACTCAGTTAGTTGTATTAAGGCTTAAAGCCCGATAAGACCCAATTTTGCTTAACAGGCAGCCTAAGGCCTCTTTAACCGATATATCTATATATATATTATATAGATATATATCTTATTATATACTTTTATATTACTATATATATATATATATAATTATATATATTATATATATACACACACCTTTTCCTTGTGTTGGAGAGGTTAGACACTCATTTCTACCTTATGAATTTGTCAAGTTTCTCTTTCTCTTGAAGTTTATTTCTCTATAGCTTTAACTCTATAGACCCTCTATTTGAAATTTGTGTGTGATTTGATACTATTGTGGAGACCTACAAATTGTTAAATATGAGTTTTTTCCCGCAAAACGGTTTATATTAGTAAACTAAAGGGTGTTTGTGTGAGTGGGTTTGGGTGCTGAAATGGGTGTGTTTGGTTGCTAGGAATAGGCTAAAATGAGTGAGTTTGGGTGCTGAAATAAGGGCTAAAATAGGTGTGTTTAGGGTGCTAAGATCGGGGTTGGAATGAGTGTGTTTTGTTAGTAAGACATGGGTTAAAATGGGTTGGTTTGGTGCTGTAATAGGAGCTGAAATAAGTAGGTTTGAGTGATGAAATACGGGCTAAAATGGGTGTGTTTGGTTGCTAAAATGGATGGTTTTAGGGTACAAAAATGGGGGCTGAATAAGTACCATAACAATAAGATTTGGCGATGACACAAGCCTTAATATGAAGTTGTGTAAAGTTCCTCTTGATGGGTGTTGGTGGACAACAAAATCCAGAAGGTCAAGCTTTAGAAGCAAAACATGTATTTTTTTTGGGAGCTGATGATGGACAATACATGAAGCTTATTTTGTTTTAAGTTGATGATGCCATGCGTTAAGTAGTAAGAACTTTGGTTTAGATGTTTATTCATAATATAGGAGTACTTTATTTGCAAATAAGCATTTGAATTCTTACGTGTGTTTCTTTGCCAACTGAAATTCAAACACGCTAATGAGACTACCGATAAATTATCGATAAGTAAATGTAAAATTCGTACTTAAACATATGTTAACGCCACTTTTTCATAGGCTAACACGGGCCTTAAAACCTTGAAAAAGCGTTATGTATTGGAAATGTTATATATAAGCTTATATTGTGACACTCATGGAAATTCGGAAGGTTAATATTTTACCAATTTACGTGCATTAGTCTGATTTTTATAAGTTACGTGCTAAATTTGACCTAAACCAGGAAGTATCCCGCGTATAACTGAGAATCGTTACCGGATGTGTTTCAGCTTTTAATTTAACGTAGTCCTTTTCTGACTATCGCTTTTTTGCCTTACAAATATGAATTTAAGTTAATGTATTTTCTTTTCGAGAAGTCGCGGTTTTCAGTTTGTAACGGCACACAAAACCCGCTTCGGAGAGTAGGCCGAAACATATAATCTGGTGTCATATTTTTCCCCATAGCATAATATAAGGACTAAGTCATAAATGATAACTTAGAACAAAGTGGAAAGCGGTAATAAACTTCGGCTCCCGATTATGAGATCAACATGAATAACTGCTAAAAAGAAGTCTAAAGACTAAAAAAACATGTGTTCAAGATAGTATAAGGCACATCAAAGTGTTTGCGATTAAAAGAAAGGGTGCTAAATGGTCACTTCCTAAGCAAACACTCTCTCAAGCCAAATCTCCCTTAGATAACCTGCCGTATAAGAAAGTGAAAAGAAATTCGGCACTGAGATATCGCTCAGTGAACGGATATAATAACATGAAGTAATAAGTATGAATCCTGGATATTAAATATAAGCAGCGGAAAGATCATGGTGTCATGAGGAAAGGAAACCTGGAGAATACGTCATGAAGGAAATAGGAAAATAAAACATGTAAAAACATGGTAAACGGTGAACGTCAAAGATGTCAGAGATATCATGGATAGTATAAACATAAATAATAAGAATGCCACGGCTCATATAAACATACAATGTCATAATAAATATGTCGTGATAATGATATAATAGAGGAGGGCTTGCCTTCAACATGTAATAGAGGGGTGACCTCTTATAATAATATGGGTAGAGGGATCTGCTCCATATGTCATGGGATGTGGCACACACCACAACCAATCACCTGATGAACGTGTAAACATATAGAACTAGGATGCACCCATACGCCCCCTGAAATAATAATGGCCCAACATGAAAATATAATCTAGGGTAACATGAATGGGAGCCGCGTTGAAATCACTTCTCAACGCGAAGAGTGTGAAACAGGTGCCTCATGTGTCACGTCATGGTACCTCCCATGACTAGGTGGTAAGTCATGTAATCTGGTCATGCGTATATATAGCTCGTGCAATCGGGGTAATAGAATAAGTCTTGAATACAAACATGTAAATGGATCATGGCAAAAGACATTAAATATGGGGAAGCATAAGCAGTTTGGGGATGGAATCATGAAAAAGAAGAATGTCCTTACTGAAGGACGGAATTATCCGTTTACCTTATGTCCAGCCAAAGTTAACGGAAGAGATGGGATAAGACAGATGGAAGTACTAATGTTAATGCGATCACATGTTAAAGGACATATATATTTACTTGTTCTTGATTAAGGTTACTTTCCTTTTTTAGCAAAAAAACACTTTATATTTTTCGAAACTTTTATTGTTTAGCATGATTCCTTGATTAGTACGTTTCCTTTATGATTAACATATTCATGATTTTTTGTTCATGATTATTAATTCTTGTATATATTGGGTACTTTCCAAAAAATAGCGCTTCTAATTATAGTAAGTTTCCAAACCATAGACCTTTCCTTAATTAACTTTCCATAAATGAAATTCCCTTGATTTACTAAGTTTCATAATTACTTTCCTAACAATAGACTTTCTAAAAATAGCAGGTTTCTATATTTTAGCAGGTTTCTATAAATTGTTAAGTTTCCCATAAATAACCTGTTCTCGATTAATTTGCAGGTTTCTATATATAGTTAGTTTCAATAAATAAAATGTTTCTATATTTAGCAGGTTTTTATTAATAGTAAGCTTTCCATTAAATAGCCTGTGTTCTATAATTAACAGGTTTATATTTCTGTATTACAATTCCAAATCCTTTTGATCTACATAATATACGTAATTAGTCCTTTTAGTTATTAATTTAATTAAAAACATTGATCTTTAAATTATCCATTTTTTTTGCAACACATGCCCTTATATATCAAATATGGTATTTTTCATACATTACTACTTTAATTACTGATCATACCTTGTACTTTCATAATTTACACTTTTAGTCCCCAGTTTTAAATCTACAATTTCGAATTTTAGATTTATTATATATAATTAATATGTTTAAACCCATAACAATTATCAATGACAAATGTATACCCTTCTACTTATTTTTCAAAGAATCTCTAACATTATATTAACATGCCATTAATCAGCCCGAAGTTTCAGAAATTACAAAACACCCCCATTATTCTTTTTAAACACAAATCGGGTACACCAATTATGCTCAAACCCTAATAAAAAAAATTTCCACCAATTAATTTCATAATTTTTATACATTCATTAGCATGCATTGGACCTGGGAAAAATATAAAAATCCTAATCCAATTTATTTCTTCATTTCTTTCATAATTCAAAATCGGCAAGAATTAGAAATTCCACAATAATTATCTAAACCTTTTATACAATTTTTCTAACAATTTATCTGATTCATCATATGATAATACAAGTCATATAAAAAATTATAAAATCGAAGTATTAAATTTATATAGGCCGAATACAATTCTTGCAATTATTTAGGTGTTTTAGAGCATGTTTAAGCTAATAAATCAAAAATAACGTGCATGGTAATTTTTCTCATGAAACATATCGATCTATATAATTAAATATGGTGTTATTAAAAATACCTTGAATATTATGGATGATTTTATGGAATTATTGTCGTTCGGCTAGAGATTTCGAATTCAAAAGCAACACCATAAAATTCGTAGATCAAGCTTCAACCAATTGAACCAAATTAATTTCTTAGCTCCTTGTAATCCCAAGACCCTATAAAATTCGTCCTTGCTGTATAAATATGTTTGCCACCACCCAAATTATTTAGGGGTTTTCAGAATGGTTTTTGAGAAATTTACACTGAAAATAATGTATATAAAGATATTCAAATAAAATGCCCGGTTTTTTGGGGTATTCAAGGGGAATTAAAATCAGGATTTTTTAATTTGCAAAAATTATTTTCTAATTTCCCTATTTTATTTAATTATTTAATTGTATAATATAGTAAATTAACTTATAATTATTTCGGCAATAATAGCCATATCATATATAAATAATTCTTTTTCTTCATACTATAAGATATTTTAGATCTTATTATAATTTTATACTTGTCACATGAATGTACTTTATAATTTATAACACTGATGAATTTTTATTCATGCTTTTATTTATTTTCTGACATTAGGGGCATTTTTGGTAATTTTGCACTTGTTTGATTTTAGGGTTTCTACAATTTCTTTCCCTTTAAGAATAATTCGTCTCGAATTTGAAAATGATACGACTGCAAAATGGAAATACCAGATCATGGAAGGATATGAGGAAAGAAGTCCGTACTAGATCCTCGTCTCCCAAGTGGCTTCCGCTCGGGATGATTCCTCCAAAGAATTTTGACAAAAGGGATCGTTTGTTCCTCATGACTCTGGTCCTGACGGTCTAGTATTACTCAGGTATTCCGTTGTAATTAAATCCTCACAGATCTGTTCGAATGGACTAAGAGGTAACGTGAAGAGGATGATTTTTTTTTTTTTTTTACTTGTTAAACCTCTGAGTAATGATACATGAAACACATTGTGAACATGAGATAGATGAGGAGGTAACGCCAAATGATAGGAAACCTTACCAACGCGATCAAGAATCTCAAACGGTCCTATGAAACGAGGACTAAGCTTGCCCTTGATACCAAAACGCCTGTTCACGTTGTAGTGATACTTTCAAGAAAACATGCTCACCCGGCTGGAACTCTAATGCTCTGCGATGCCTATCGGCGTAACTCTTCTGACGAGTCTGAGCTTCCTTAAGCTTTTCCCTGGCGACGGCGACCTTTTCATTAGTCATTAATCCTCTCCCGAACCCTCAATGGAATACGTTCCCCAACCTGATCCCAACAAATAGGAGCACGACTTTCCCTTCACTACAACATCTCGAAAGGAGGCATTTAAATGCTCGCCATGCTAAAGGTTATTGTAGGCAAACTCCACTAGACATTATATAGTCATCCCAATTTCCTGGCCCTTCGATGGCAATGAGCGTAAACATATCCTTAATGTTTGATTCGTTCGCTCCGAATTGTCGTTCGGTCTCAGGATGAAAAAGCTGTACTAACTTGAGCCTGGTTCCAAATGCTTTCTGTAAACCTTTCCAGAAACGAGAGTGAAACGTGGATCTCTATTGACACGATCGCTGATGGAGTATCCGTGTAATCGAATATATTTTGTTGGAAACATTATTTGCTATTTACTAACGGCGGGTAATCCTACGGACAGGAAGAAAATGTTGCGCTTTAGTCAACGTCTACAACAACCCAGATAGCATCGTGCTTCCTCTGAGTCCGTGGTAATCCGGTAACAAAATTCATGGATATTTCGTTCCCACTTCCAAACAGGAATCTCTAACGGTTGCAATAGTCCACTTGCACGTTGGTGTTCAATCTTAACCTGCTGACAGATTAAACACTTTGACACAAACGTAGCCACATGCGCTTATCAACACTCCACCAACAGTGTCTGCTTAGATCGTCGGTACATCTTCGCGAACTGGATGAATCGAAAATGGAGAAACTATGAGCCTCCAGTCAATCAAGGCTTCCGAAGTGTGGATCCTCTGGTACGCATAATTAGTCCCCTGCCATAAAAATGCATCATATCAACGCGAAACCGGTCTGCTGATCATATTCTGAATAATTGCCAGATTTTCTCCGTCTTCCTTCTGAGCTGTCTTGATCTGTGAAATTAGGTTAGGCTCAACCCTCAGATAGCCAAAAACCACTCTGTCACGAAACATAATTCGATATCCAACACGCTCCAAGGTCACGAATTATCTCTTACCACCTTGATACCAGCTATATACCCGACTTCTCTCAAAGCTCATCAGACCACCACATTTGCTTTACCCGGATGGTACTGAATGTTTGTGTCATAATCCTTCAATGAACTCCACCAACGCCTACAGTCTCATATTTAATTCTCGCTTGGTGATGATATACATAAGGCTTTATGATCGGTAAAAAATATCACACGAATCGCAGTAAAGGTAGTGTCTCCAAAATTGAGAGCGAAGACAAACCAACTGCTAACTCAGATTGTGTAGGATAGTTAACAAAACCCCCCTCATTTGGGCCTTTAGTTGTCGTGAGGCTAGGCAATCATTTCCCATGCTGCATGAGTACACAACCAAGGACTTCCTTAGAAGTGCATCACTGTAAATCTGAAATCCACCTGAAACCCGATGGTGAGAGTAAGAATAGGGCGCGAAAACCCAAACGCTGCTTTAAGTTCCTTCAAAGCTTTTTTCTCGCTCTTGTTCCATACAAACTTCTTCACCTTTTGCACTAAGTTGGTTGAAGGGTAAGGCTAATGTGAGTGAAACCTCTTACGAATCTGCCGGTAATAACCTCTGCTATCAAGAAAACTCTGTCTTCGGATCCAAACGTCGGTTTGGCAATTGTGATAGCCTTAAACCTTCGCCGGCCTGGATCCATAGTGATTCCTTCTGCTGAAACAATGTGACCCAGAAATGCCACCTTACTCAACCAAAATTCGCACTTGGAAAACTTGGCATATAATTTCTCCTGTCGTAAAATCTGTAGCACAGTGCGGAGGTGCTCCTCGTGTTCTTCTTTAGACTTAGAGAAGACCAGAATATCATCAATGAACACGATGACGAACTTGTCTAAGAAATTCATGAAAAAACTCGGTTAATCAAGTCCAATAATTACGGCTGGAGCATTCGTGAGACCTAAAGGCATAACAAGATTATTAATGGACCATAACGTGTGCGAAATGCAGTCTTGGAAATGTCTGCTCTTTCACTCGCAACTGATGGTAAATGATCGTATAATCAATCTTGAAAATTGTTTAGCGCCTGAAGCTGATCAAATAAATATCATCGTACGTGGAAGGGGATAACGATTTACGAATGGTTGATTCTTGTTCTATTCACGGTAGTCGTATACATAATCTCATGTACCGTCCGTACTTCTTGACAACAGAAACGGTGCCCCCCCTTGGCGATTACAACTCGGCCGAATAAAACCTCGTTCCAACTATTCCTGCTAACTGATCTTCTAACTCTTTTACTCAATCGGGGGCCATGCTAGATAAGGAGCTTTGGAGAATTGGCTCAGCTCGGGGAATAAGTTCAATGTTAAATCAACATCGCGAGTAGGATAGGTATTCCTGGAAGTTCTTCTGGAAAATACATCCTGGTAATTCGGAAACAATAGGCTGATCATGAATAGAAGAAACGTCTGAAGTTCGTCTTGTCACATGAATAGGTAGCCAGAAACACCTTCACAGCCATGCGGATAGTAAGATAGTGCTTTAAAGCGAAATGATCTTCATAGATTTTCCGGTAAGGAACCATGCCAAATAAAATTCGGGGAGTACGAATATCGCGAAAATAAAAACACGACGGGATGACAGTCAATCGTAGCACGGTTGTGCTGTATCCAATCTATACCCAGAATTATGTCAAATTCACAACATATCAAAGGGAAGTGCATTTACTTGAACGAATTTGTCGAGAACTGCTAGAGGAAGATCTCTATATACATGGGTAATACGTGCGGAGTCTTTCATGGGCGTGGATATACATAATACATGATCAAGTAATATAGGTGTCATAGTTTATAAAACATGAGGCAAACTTTGGTAGATATCACAGAATGTTGTCGCACCGTATCAATATTAAAACAAACACTGCACGTTCCGATTATAAATAATGCACCCGTGATGGAGTTACCTGAAGTATTTGCAGCCTGATCTGAGTAAGTGCAAAGACACCGGGCCTGATGGTCTGGCTTCTTGTCGCATGACCAGACGAACTAGCAACAGTGTTCTTCTTACAGTCCGCTGACGAAGACCAGCCTGGCCAAATTTGAAGCAAGTTACAGCAGCCACGACGACACTCTCCTGGAGTGGTCTCGTTCCACATGTGTGGCAAACAGAGTGAGTCTAACCCCTCAGGAGGGTACCTGGACTGCTGGAACTTTGATTCAAAGATAGATCATGAGACATGAACTTTGAGACATATAGAGAATAAACTTGTTATTTCAAATGATTTACCCGAGTTGGTAGATCGGTGGGATTGCTGGCCTCTATTCCTTTGTTCGCGTCCAGCACCAGAATTCCTGTTACCATGACGTGATGTTAGATTCATATCCTATAACAGCTAAAGACGATAACGATTAAGATTTGACCTGTTGTTGTCACGAGAGTGGTTGTTGTTATTGTTATTACGGTAGTTACTACCACCGCTCTGTCTGTCAGATCCCTGCCTGTCGGATCTCTGTCGGTCATCACTCTGACCGTGACTCTTGTGACTACCCTGCTGACTGTAAGGGTGATAACGGTCTCCACTCTTGTGCCTCTTGTCTGAACGTTCGGACCTATCATAGTCATCCCTGTCACGAAGGATTTCCAAGTTGCGTGCAGCATCCGCAACCTGAGCAACATCCGTAAACTGTATACACATGACATGGTCAAGGATTGACTTATGAAGACCCCAACGAAAATTCTTCGCCTGTTCTTCTGCAGTACCAGCAGCCTGTCCAAGAAAACCAGCTAGGCGGAGGAAACGCTGCATGCTACTCATTAAGTACATATTTTCACTCGCCTTTGGCGGTTGGAATGGTTACTCCTCTTCAAACGCTCTTTGCTCGGTCGAGGGAAAAACTAACTAAGAAAAGAACAGCTCTTTGAAAGCTTGCCCAAGTTAAGGTAGGACCCTACCCTCTCCTCCTTTGGGCCCTGCCTTATAGGCTCCTTCCACCAAGCAAACGCGTCACCCTCAAACTTATACACTGCCAATCTGTCTTTTAAAAGAAGCTTTACAATCCATCACGTCGAGATCTTCTCCATATGGGAGATCCAAATTCTCAGCTCAACAGGGGCTACTGCTTCTCGATACGAACGGGGTTTCTTGCTGCATTGAATGCGCTCAAGCCAAGTATGAATAGTGACTGGTGGAGGATTACTACCCGAAGCACCAGCGCGGTATTCTTCGCGAACTTGCTCGCGAATCTATGGGAGCATGACATCCACGGCTGCCTGAACGGCTGTAGCGAGTTCAGCATCGTATCGAGGTGTCACCATTCTGACATTTGCAAAAAGGGTTTATGATTTAAACGGTTAAAGGTTTTAAAACGCGACAGAAGATAAACGTCGATTTTGTGAAGGAACCTAATGTCTACCAATTCCTCCAGGTCAGTTTTAGAGCCTGTACAGGTCGGAAGCCTGAGCTCTGATACATAATTGTACAAGACCCAAACCCGCTCCGGAGAGTTAGGCCGAAACATCATAATCTGGTGTCATATCAAAGCATCATAAAGCATAAGTCATAAATGATAACATATAACATAGAACAAAGTGGAAAGCCGGAATCAAACATCGGCTCCCGATTATGTGTCAACATGAATAACGTAAAAGAAGTTCTTAAGGATCTAAAACATTGTGTTAAGATAGTATAGCACATCATAAGTGTTTGCGATAAAAAGAAATGGAGTAAATGGTCACTTCCTAAGCACACACTCTTCTCAGCCCACATCTCCTCTAGATGCCTGCCGTATAAGATAAGAGGAAAGAAATACGGGCTGAGCATAACGCTCAGTGAACGGAAAATAAAATGTAAGTAATAAGTATGATTACTGGATAAATAAATATAAAGCAGTGGAAAAGATCATGAGTGTCATGAGGGAACTGGAGAGAATACGTCATCGAGGAATAGGAAATAAGCATGGTCAAAACATAAGGTAAACGTGAAGTCAAAGAGTCATGAGATATCATGGATAGTATAAACATAAATAATAGGAATGCCCACGAGCTCATATAAAACATACATTGTCATAATATATAATGTCTGTGAAAAATGCATTATTAATTAGCGGGGCTGCCTCAACATGATAATAGAAGGGTGACCTCTTATAATAATAATGGGTGGAGGGATAGCTCCAATGTGATAGGTGTAGAGCACACACCAAACAATCACCAGATGAACGTGTATATCATTTGTAAACTAGGATGCACCCATACGCCCCTGAATCATAAAGGCCAAACATGAAATATATAAAAAAAACTCTTGTAACAGAAAAGGGACGCCGCGTGAATCACTCTCAACGCGAAAGAGTTCGTGTCACAGGTGCCTCATGTGTCTACGGTATGGTACCTCCATGACTAGGTGGTAGTATGTAAATCATGTCTATGCGTATATATATCTCGGGCAATAGAATAAGTCGTTGAAATCAAACATGTACAAGGATCATGGCAAAAGACATAAAATTGGGGAAGCATAGAGTCTGGGGATGAATCATGACAGAAAGAATGTCCTTACTGAAAGACGGAATATCGATACCTTATGTCCAGCAGTAACGGATAGAGATGGATAAGAAGAGGGACGCTACTCCTGCTAATGCGTAATTACTGTTAAAAGGACATATATAAGTTTACTTGTTATGATTAAGGTTACTTTCCATTTTTAGCACTTTCTATTTTCTAGCAATTTCTATTTTTACGCATGATCTCCTTGATTAGTACGTTCTTTGATTAAAACTTCATTCATGTTTTTATGTTTATGATTAGTATTCTTGTTATTGGTACTTTCAAAAATAGCAGCTTCTAATTATAGTAAGTTTCCAACATAGACTTTCCTTAATTAACTTTCCATAAATGATAACTTCCCTGATTTAATAAGTTTCCATAATTAAACTTGTTTCTATAAATAGCAGGTTTCTATAAATAGTAAGTTTCCATAAATAACATGTTTCTATAATTAGCAGGTTTCTATAAATAGTAAGTTTCCATAAATAACAGGTTTCTATAATTAGCGGGTTTCTATAAATAGTAAGTTTCCATAAATAGCATGTTTCTATAATTAGACAGGGTTTATATTTCTGTATTTACAATCCAATATCCTTGATCTTACATAATTACGTAATTAGTTCATTTTAGTTATTATTTATTAAACATATCTTTAATTATCCATTTTTGCAACACAAGCCCTTAATAATATCAAATATTGTATTTTCATACTTAATACTTTAATTACTGATATTAACCTCTGTTATTTTCATTATATTTACACATTTAGTCCCTCAGTTTTAAATACAATTCGAATTATATTATTATTTATATATAATTAATCATGTTTAACCCATAACAATTATCAAATGACAATTTATACCCTTATACTTATTTTTCACAGAATCTATACATTATATTAACATGCCATAAATCAGCCCCAAAGTTTCAGAAATTACAAAACAAGTCCTTGTATTTTAAATACACAAATTGGTAAGCAATTAAATGCATAAAACCCGAATTAAATTTTCCCCCAATAATTACATAATTTTTATACATTCATTAGCATGCATTGGACCTGGGAAAAATATAAAAACCCTAACCCTAATTCATTTTCCAATTTATTTCTTCATTTCCTTCATAATTCAAAATCGGCAAGAATTGAAAATTCCACAATAATTATCTAAATCTTTTATACAATTTTTCTAACAATTTATCTGGTTCATACATGATATATAAAAGTCATAAAAATTATAAAATCGAAAGTATAAATTTATTTAGAGCCGAATATAATTCTTGCAATTATTTAGGGTTTAGATCATGTTTAAGCTTAATAAATCAAAATAACATGCATGGTAATTTTTCTTATGAACATATCAGATCTATATAATGTAAAATGAGTTATAAAAATACCTTGAATAATTATGGATGATTTTATGAATTTATGAAGGATTTTCGAGTCAATTGAGCACCATAAATCAAATCAAGCTTCAAACCAATGCACCAATAATTTTCTTAGCTCCCTTGTACTCCCAAGAACCCTAGAAAATTCGTCCCTTGCTGTGAAAAATTTTGGAGCCGCCACTTTAATTGTTTAGGGTTTTGGAAATGGTTTTTAAGATATTTACAAATGAAAATAATGTATATAAAAAGATATACAGCTAATATGCCGAGTTTTTGGGTATTTTTAAAGTATAAAATCATATTTTATTTTGCCTAAAATATTTCATAATTTCCCTATTTTATTTTATATTTTAATTGTATAATATAAGTAATTAACTTATATTAATTTCAGCAAAATGCATAAATATAAGAAATAATTATTTTTCTTGCATAATATAAGATATTTTAATCTTATATAAATTTTATACTTGTCACATGATGTACTTTATAATTTATAACACTTGATTGAATTTTATTCATGCTTTTATTAAATTTTCTGACATTAGGGGCATTTTGGTAATTTTGCACTTGTTCTGATTTTAGGTTTTATATTTAGTGTTCCCGTGTATTCGTGTATTCATGAATTTTAAATTTCATGTGTTGACTTGTCGTGATATTAATTACATACGTTTACTTGTCGTGATTTACTATTTATTTAAAATTTTAAATTTCATGGTATTTTCATGTGGGTTTTACAACTCTCCCCCTCTTAAAAGAATAATTCGTCCTCGAATTAGAAACATGACATGACTGAAAAGAAGGATGATTCCTCCAAGAAATTTTAACGAAAGGGATCGTCTTGTTCCTCATGACTCTGTCTTGACAATTTAGAATAGCTTCTGGTTCATTAAGGTGAGATAAGTCCTCACGAATCTGATCGTGTGGATAAGAGATAACGTGGAAGGAATGATACTCGTGACTTCTGAACAAAACACGTGAAATACATCATGAACGTGTGATAGCTGAGGAGATAACGTCAAACAATAAGAAATCTCACGACGCGATCGAGAATTTCGAATGGCCTGATGAAACAAAACTTGTCCGTGATACCAAAACGTCTGTCTCCACTTGTAGGCGATACTTTCAAGAAAATAAGATAATTTGGCTGTAAACTTAATGGTCTACTAAGCTTGTTGGTATAACCTTCCTGACGAGTATGAAATTCCAGAAACGAAATGTGAAACGTGGATCCTTATCGGTTACAATCACTGACGGAGTACCGTGTAGTCGCACGATCTTCTGCTGGAATATCCTTGCAATTTCACTATCAGAATAATCTTGACAATTTGGAAGAGAATGAATAGATTGTTCGAATAATGATAAAGAAATATTTGGGCTCTTATGATCGGTAACGTGTCACATGACTTGCCATAGGAATAGTATCTCCAAACCTTGGGTGTGAAAACAACAGTTTCTAGTTTCCAGATCATGAGTATGATGGTCCATTTCTTAGGGCTTTAGCTGACGTGAAGCATAGGAAATTTCTTCCCCATGCTGCATGAGTGTACAATCAATTGCCCTTATTAAGGAATCATTTCTGAAAATCTGACATCCATCTGAATCAGATGGAAGAGTAAGAATAGGCGTGGAAATTAAATGTTGCTTACGTTCTTCAAAGATCTTCTCTCGCTCTTCGATCCATACAACTTCTCATCCTTTCGCGTAAGTTTAGTCAAGGGTAGGGCTAACAGTGAGAAAACTTCAACAACTCCGTGATAATGACCAGCTAATCCCCAGAAAGCTGCGTGCTTCGGTCTCAGACGTCGGTCTTGGCCATTTAGTGACAGCCTCAACTTTCGCCGGATCCATAGTAATTCCTTCTGCTAGAACAACATGACCTAGGAATACCACTTTACTCAACCAGAACTTGCACTTGGAAAACTTGGTATACAATTTCCCTTGTTGTAAAATCTGTATAACAGTGCAAAGTTGGTCCTCGTGTCCCTCATTAGATTAAGTGAAGTTCAGAATGTCATTAATGAGTACGATGACGAACTTGTCTAAGAATTTATGAAAACTCGATTTATCGACCCCATAAATATCGCTGGAACATGGGTAAGACCAAAATTTATAAGGACCATAACGTGTGTGAAAGGCAGTCTTGGAAACGTCCTGCTCTTTCACTCATAACCGATGATAACCAGGTCGCAATTCAATCTTGGAAAAGTGCTTAGCACTCGGGAGTTGATCAAAAAATTTTCAAGACGTGAGGGGAAAATAACGATGACGGATGATGATCTTGTTCAATTTACGGTAGTCGATTATAATCTTATGCTACCGTCCTTCTTCTTGACAAACAGAACTGATGCGTCCCATGGTGATACACTTGGGTGAATAAAACCTTGTCCTAACAACTCTTGTAACTTAATCCTTTAACTCCTACCACTTAACTGGAGATATGCGATAAGGAGTTTCTGCTATAGGCTTTGCTCCGGAAGCAACTAAATGTCGTACTCGACGTCGCGGATAGAAGATATTCCTGGAAGTTCTTCTGAAAACACATCCGGAATTCAGAAATAATCGGCTGATCATGAATAGAAGGAACGTGAGAAGTCGTGTCATGAATGGTAGTTAGAAAACTTTTACAGCTATGAGATAGTAAGGTACATGCTTACAAGGTAGAAATAAATTTTATATAACAGAAATGATTTTCTCATACTTTCCCGGTCGGAAACCATGATAGATGAATTCAAGAGTATGAATATCACTGAACATAATACGATATAAGTGATAGTTAAATGTAGCTAGGTGCGCCTTTCCACATTCTATACTTAGAATTACATGAAATACGCACATGTTTAGAGAAAGTGCGTTAATAGAACGGATCTTGTCATCAACAGTAGATGAAGACCTCTATACACATGGATATTACGAGCTAAGTTTTTCATGGGCGTGGATATACATGATACATGGTCAGGAAATGTAGGTGTCATTGTGATACATGAGATAAACGTGGTAGATGTAATGGAATGCGTCATAATCGTATCAGTTAAAACAAACACTGCAGTTCCAAGATAAGTGATGTGTCAGTGATGGTACCTGAGATATTAGTGGTCTGATTCTGCGTAATTGCAAAGACACGGCTGGATGTATCTGGTTTCCTTGTCAGCGTGACCAGATGTACTTGCCGCAGTGTCCTTCTTGCCATCTTGCTGGAGGTGGCCAGTCTGGCCATACTTGAAGCAATTTCTGGCAGCATGACGACACTCTCCTGAGTCTCTACGGCCACATTTGACATAAACAGGATGATACAACTCTTAGGGAATACCTTGGATTACTGGGAATCTGATTTAGGAGATATACATGAGACCTGAGTCTTGAGAAGTAAGGAAAAAAATAAACTTGTAAATTTAAGTCAAAGTATCAGAATCAACAGGTCAGTTGGACTACTGACTCTTGCTCCTTTGGTCGCGTCCATTACCGGAGTTCTTGTTATCGTCTCGATGCTAGAATCGTGTCACCAAGCGGGTGAAGACTGGAAAAATTTTAAAAGAAACTTATCGTTATTCCCAGAGTATTGGTTGGGGATAGATTTGTGAAAACTCCAACGGAATTTCTTAGTCTGCTCATAGGCCTTCCACCAATCTAAGTCGTCGCCTTCAAACTTATACACAGCCAACCTTGTCTTGAAAACATTAAAATCTCCTCTAAGTGAGATATCCGATTCTCTGCGTCTTTAGGAGCTGTCGCATTATCGAATGAATGGGGATTTTGCTTGTTAAAGCGCTCAAGCTACGTGTGGATAGTGACCGGTGGAGGATTCTCACCTGAATCATTAAACGGTCCAATACCATCCCGAAATTCTTCGCGAATCTATTCACGAATATGAGGGAGCATGGCTTGTACGGCTGCTTGAATGGCCGTAATGAGTTCAATATCGGTACGAGGGATAGCCATCTGATATCATCGAAGGTAAGATAACGATTTAAACGGTTTGAGGGTCAGAATGTAAAAGAATGCTTGTCGATCATGGAATAACCTAGTGTCTACCCAATCCTCACAGGTCATGATTTAGAGCCTACAGGTCGCAGCCTGGGCTCTGATACCATAATTGTAACGCCCCTCTCTGAGAAGGAGGCCGAAACATCATAATCATGGTGTCATATCAAAGCACAATAAAGGCATACAAACCTACAAGCGGGAAACCGGAATCAAACATCGGTCCCCTTCATAAAATGACTGTACATAAATGAAAAGAAAGTAATCTAAAGGTAGCTCTCATCCTAAGCTTAACTCTTTTGCCCAAAATCCCATCGCCATGCACCTGCCGTAAGAAACATGAAAAGAAATACGGCTGAGCACAATTGCTCAGTGAACGGATAAAATAATACAGTAAAGATAAGTATAAATCATGAATAAATAAACATGAAGCAGCGGAATATGAATCGTCAGTGTCATGAGAGAATCTGTAAGATAAGTCATGAGAGAAAAGTAACATAGGAAAACATGATTAACATGGGTACAAGATGTCGTGTGATATCATATGTGTTGTGGAGAAACTGAAGGGTAATTCATAGGGAAAACTATGGAACAAGCAAAGCATGGGTAAACTGAGGAGAAAGACATTTCTGTAAATCATAAAGTCATAGGGAGATATAGAGGTAAGTGAGTATCATGGAACATACATAAGAGTTATGAGGAAAGTGGTAATATGTAAAGTCTGGATATTATGAGGTAAGAAATATCATGAAATGTCATAATTGTCATGAGGGAAACTGAGGAAAATACATCGTGAGGAACTAAGTGTGAAACATGTAAACATGGATAATATGGAGTAAAAGATGTCATGAGGAATAGAAATGAACATGTAAAGCATGGTTGATATGATATGAAGGTATAATGGAATATCATAGGTAGCATAACATAATAATAAGGATTTGCCCACGAGCTCATATAATCGTACATGTCAATATAATAATAACTTGCATACATGTATGGATTAGAGGGGATGCCTCAACATGTACTAGAGGGGTGACCTCTTATAATAAATGGGTGGAGGGATCAACTCCAATGTGATGGGATGTAGAGCACACACCAACCAATCACCATGAAACGTATAAACATGTAAACTAGGATGCACCCATACGCCCCGAATAATAATGGCCAGACATGAATTATAAATAAGTAACATGAAAAGGGACGCCGCGTGAAATCACTCTCAACGCGAAAGAGTCATGACACAGGTGCCTCAAGTGTCATGGTCATGGTACCTCCATAACTAGGTGGTAAGTCACATAAATCATGGTCATGCATATATATAGCTCGGGCAGTGGGTTATAAAATAAACATGGAATAAATCATGGCAAAACATAGAAATGGGGAAGCATAGCAGTTCTGGGGAATGAATCATGAATAGAAGGAATGTCCTTACTGAAAGGACGGAATATCCGTACCTTAAGTCCAGCAAGTAATGAAAGAGGTGGTAAGAAGAATGGAAGCTACTCCTGCTTCACGTGATCTACATGTTAAAGAGCTTGTATAAGTTACTTGTGCATGATTTAAGTTTCTTTCCATTTTTAGTAACTTTCTATTTTTGGCAGCTTTCTATTCTTGGTAACTTTCCTTGATTGGTATGCTTGTATGTTTCTTTGATCATTGTATTCCATGATTAGTATCTTTCTTGATTAGCACATTCCATGATTAGCACATTCCATGATTAATATCTTTCTTGATTAGTATATTCCATGATTAACTATTCCATGATTAGTATCTTGTTATACTAGGTACTTTCCAAAAATAGAACTTTCCTTATTTAGCAAGTTTCCATAAATAGCAGGTTTCTATAAATAGCAGGTTTCCATAAATAGCAGGTTTCCATAAATAGCAGGTTTCCATAAATAGCAGGTTTCCATAAATAGCAGGTTTCCATAAATAGCATATTCATCATTTTAGGTCCTATAAAGTATTTTGAATAATTTAGGAACTTAACATATCAATTTTGTAAGTTTAGAGTTTAATATGACAACTTCCCGTATTTTAGGGTTTAACATGCAAAATCAACAACTTACAAGGTGTAAAGTGTAAATATCAAAGTTTCATATTTTATTCAGCTTATACCTTCCATTTTCTGTATTTACAAGTCAAATCCTCAATTTTACATGATTTACATATTTAGTCCTTTTATTTATTTAATTAATTAAACAATATCTTTAATTATCCAAAATTACACAACAAGTCCTCATGGGTTTAAATATGATAAATTCAGATCTTATACAATAATTATTGACCAGACCTTACACTTTCCAGAATTTACAAGTTTAGTCCCTTTATTTTATTTAATTAATTTCTAATTACATAATATGCATAATTAATCACTTTTAATCCAAAATAATATCAAAATGACATTTTCTACCCCCAAACTTATTTTTCTCAGATTATAAAAATTATATTAACATGTCTTAAACAGTCCCCATAGTTTCAGAAATTACAAAACAAGTCCTTGTATTTTAAATACACAAATTGGTAAGCAATTAAATGCATAAAACCCGAATTAAATTTTCCCCCAATAATTACATAATTTTTATACATTCATTAGCATGCATTGGACCTGGGAAAAATATAAAAACCCTAACCCTAATTCATTTTCCAATTTATTTCTTCATTTCCTTCATAATTCAAAATCGGCAAGAATTGAAAATTCCACAATAATTATCTAAATCTTTTATACAATTTTTCTAACAATTTATCTGGTTCATACATGATATATAAAAGTCATAAAAATTATAAAATCGAAAGTATAAATTTATTTAGAGCCGAATATAATTCTTGCAATTATTTAGGGTTTAGATCATGTTTAAGCTTAATAAATCAAAATAACATGCATGGTAATTTTTCTTATGAACATATCAGATCTATATAATGTAAAATGAGTTATAAAAATACCTTGAATAATTATGGATGATTTTATGAATTTATGAAGGATTTTCGAGTCAATTGAGCACCATAAATCAAATCAAGCTTCAAACCAATGCACCAATAATTTTCTTAGCTCCCTTGTACTCCCAAGAACCCTAGAAAATTCGTCCCTTGCTGTGAAAAATTTTGGAGCCGCCACTTTAATTGTTTAGGGTTTTGGAAATGGTTTTTAAGATATTTACAAATGAAAATAATGTATATAAAAAGATATACAGCTAATATGCCGAGTTTTTGGGTATTTTTAAAGTATAAAATCATATTTTATTTTGCCTAAAATATTTCATAATTTCCCTATTTTATTTTATATTTTAATTGTATAATATAAGTAATTAACTTATAATAATTTCGGCAAAATGCATAAATATAAGAAATAATTATTTTTTCTTGCATAATATAAGATATTTTAATCTTATATAAATTTTATACTTGTCACATGATGTACTTTATAATTTATAACACTTGATTGAATTTTATTCATGCTTTTATTAGATTTTCTGACATTAGGGGCATTTTGGTAATTTTGCACTTGTTCTGATTTTAGGGTTTTACAAGAACAAGCATAGTTTGAGAAAGAGCAAAGGATTGCTAGAGAAAAAGCTGCAGAACAAGAGGCTAAGGATGCTACATTGATTGAACAAATAGAAGATGTTCAAGCAAGAATGGATGCAGATGAATTACTAGCTGAAAGACTTCAACAAGAAGAAAGAGAACAATTCACTGTTGATGAGCAAGCTAGAATGTTGGTAGATTTGATTACAGAAAGGAAGAAGTTCTTTGCTGCACAGAGAGCTAAACAAATTAGAAACAAGCCACCAACCAGAGCTCAACTCAGGAACAAAATGGTAACTTATCTGAAACACATAGGCAATTACACTCACACTCAACTGAAGAGCAAGAGTTTTGAAGAAATTCAAAAGTTATATGAAAAGGAGCAGAAGTGGATCAATGATTTTGTTCCTTTGGATTCTGAGATGGTTAAAGACAGTGGCAAGGAGGATGTTGATAGTCAAAAGAAAGCAGAAAGTAGTAAGAAGAGATCAAGAGCAGAACATGATGAAGAAAGTGTCAAGAAGCAGAAACTAAAGGATGAGGCCGAAAGAGACGAGCTTAAAGCATGTTTGGATATAGTTCCATGGGATGATATTGCTATGGATTTTGAATCTTTGGCTACCAAATATCTAATAATTAACTGTAAGACACACATTCTGACAGAGAACATGATGTATTATCAAATCATTAGAGCAGATAAAAGTTCTAAGAATTACAAAATATTCAGTTAAATGCTTGATGACTTTGACAAACAAGATGTGATAGATCTTTATAGGCTGGTAAAAGAAAGGTATGAGACAACAAGCCCAGAAGGATATGACTTGTTGCTTTGGGGAGATCTGAAGAATTTATTGGAGCCTAGTGAAGAAGATGAAATATAGAAGAATCAATAGGACTACAACTTGATAAGCTGAAGATTATTTGACTCATGTGGAGTTTATGTATTATTGATGGATACTGGAATTGCTATTCACATGATGGTAGAAAATTCATATCCTCTTACACAGGAAATGCTTTCAAGGATGTTAAATAGAAGACTAGAGGTTGATCATGAAAGTGAAATGGCATTTAAGCTTCTCAGGTTTACAAGATCACAACTTCAGAAGTAGAAGAGTGTTTGGATACATCCTCCTAGTGATCAAGATGCTGGTAATGAAGAAACTTTATGATTAACAAGGTGAATATCAAGTTTAGGGGAGGATTGTTAGGAATTAAAGACTTCTGAAGTTACTACTGTTAGTTTTGGAAATTAATGCTGCTGGTTCAAGTTTGTGTTGCTGCTGAAGATTAGAGAAAACAATCTAAGTCATTAGTATTGTTAGTATTATAGTTAGTGCTGCTAATACAAAGTGTTAGTAATGTCAGTTTATTAGTACTGTTAGTTATACAGTTAGTATAAATAGTTAGTACTGCTAAAGTGATATGCATGAGATATATTAGGAATAGATATGCATTGATCACTTAACGCGTTTTGTAAGCCAATTAGGGTTTCCTTAGTGTATAAAAGGAACCCTACGGCATAGATCTAGATATCAGTTTTTTTATAGTTAGTATTCATAGCTATTTTGTAATTCAAAATAGTATTCAATATATTGAAAGTTTAGTAAAGATCTTGTTTTTACTGT